>PNEQ01043949.1:62703-78655 GCA_003012365.1 Medauroidea extradentata
TATATAAAATTAATTAATTACAATTAAAACAGAAAGAGTTTTGCACAAGTACTCACAGGATGGCACTTGCAAATAGAAACACACACACATAGGACAAACACATTTCTCCGCGGACGTGCGGTCACAACGTTTCGCAGACTACATCTGCTTCATCAGGTGAGTGGAGGCACACTGAAGTCTATTGTCCAGCGGTGGTTGGTAATCAGTACACCTAGTGGCCAGAGGGCGAACTAAGGTGCGGCGGGAAATTTGAAATGAGGGTTTGTTATCTGAGGTTAAGGCCAGGTGCCTGTCTGGATTTTGTAATGTATTGATGTGCCAGTTCCCAGCGTCTTAATTATGCTTTGTTTTTGTTATTCAACTGTGGTAGGGCCCTCACCACTCTGTGATGTCTATATAAGAATAATGTACAGGAGTGGTGATAGTGTTCATTGGGGAACACCAGATGTGATTGGGTGTTGTTTGGATGATTTATTTGAGATTTTTATTTTTACTGCAAATGTTGTACTGGATAAGTAACTAGAGAAGATTTTTTTAATGTAATTTGAGTTTACACCAAAGGCTTGTAGTTTTTTTAATAAGAATTTGATAGTTAACAGTGTCAAATGCTTTTGACAAATGGAAGTAAATGGCATCTACTTGGTTCTGGGTAATGATTTCTCTGTAAATAGGTAAAGAAATTCAGTAAAGTTTGTTATAGTAGATTTTTATGGCAAAAACCCTTGTTGAAAGTGGAAGAAATAGTTTTTGGTGTGGAAAAGCAGGTGTTGAAGAATTTTTTTATAAATTTTAGATAAAGTACATGGCAAAGATATAAGCCTGTAGTTTTGGATGTTATGTGTATTGCCTTTTTAGTTTAATGGGAATTATAATAGCTTCTTTCCAAATACAAGGGTAAACTCCTATTTGTATACATTTAGTAAATACTAGCAGTGCGCCTGCAGCTTTCCTCGCGTATGTTACTCATAGCAGATCATATTTGCTTTAACTGAAAAACCTATTTATAAGCCAGATTGCTAGTTCGGTCATCAAGTGTTAGAATGACCAAGCTGCTAGTTGAGCTTACTCTGCAGCAGGATAAGTAGCTAGAGCTGGCCACGCAAAAAGCATTAAGTTTGTCCCATATAAACGTATTTAGTGCCCCAGCCTTGAGGTTAGTGAGATGGTATGTGTAAGATGATGCTGTTGAGGAACGTCAGTGGATAGTGGACTGCATAATCCATTTTTACCACTTTTGAACAACTTCGTCCAAATTGCACTAATTTAATCTTCTTTGCAGTTTTGTGTGTCAGAATTGCAAGTTTGCCGAGCCTTTAAAAGAATTTGAGCCCAGAACCTCCCAAACAATAGACTAGAGCTACAAACAACTACACAATCAAAATTATTCACGAAAACTAATTTTAAAAATACAATATTAATTTCCTAGGCTCACATAGATTGTACAAAAACATGTCTCGTTAGAACTGTAGAATGAAATCCTGTATACCTATTTCTCTCTGGTCATACTTGATTTTTTAATGATCTGCCTTGAAAGTTTACAAACCAAGTTTTCTTCTTTATAATTAAGTTATCTTATAAAATAAAAAACTTGCATAATTTTTTGTTAGACATTTACGTTAAGCATCATTCCGACGCGAACAACACCTCGATATCTTTACTGGTTATATAAGTATTATTGGCTGATAGAAAACAAACTGTATGCCTTTTAGGTGTCAATTTTTCTAAAATCGTAATTTCACATCTTAAATATTTGCACAAATATCCAAGTGAAGTGAAAATTTCGACGATAGCCCTTTCAGTTGAAACAAAATTGATCATTCATTAAAAAAAAAAAACATTTACCCCTTTTTGCAGCCATTTACATAATCATCATCATGAAGCAAAAATAAACTGAGTATCTCAACGGGTTCAATATGTGTATATTGAGGATTTATCTAACACACATTCTAAAGATTTAATTTTGAAAAACCCTCGAATCAGATTACTTAACTGGTGTCTCTTGGATGTGATAAACACTACAATAGCCAGTTAGGTTCAAGATATATAGACTGTTAATTGAAAACACATTTTATCACTTGTCACCTCTTTTCACCTCCTTAGTTGGCGAATTTCAAAAATTCGTGAAATTACTGTTTAGGTATTTGAGTAAGCATCAATCGTAAACATAAATCAAGACACTATGTAAAATATCAATGAGGTATCGATTGTGAATCAAGAACACATTTTACCCTTTTTTTTTTACCTCTTTGGGACCATATTAGGAAATTATTTTTAAGTGGTATTTTGGATATTTATATAAGCATCAATCTAAAGCAAAGAGTACTTCAATGTCTCAATTGGTTCGATAGATAGAGGAATAATCAAAAACACATTTAACATATTTTCACCCCCATAATTAATTATCAAATTTTTAAACTTATTGTAATTCTGTGTTAGTCACTTGTATATGTAACCAATTGAAATAAAATTAATGAGGATAGCCAATTCTGTTCCAGCTATATAGATGAGTCATAAACAAACAATTTTCCCACTTATTGCTGCTTGGAGGTCGAATTTCGAAAAATCCTAAAACTACTGTTGGGCATTTACGTAAGCAACATTTTGAAGTAAACTCAGTTCTCAGTCCCGAAGGATTCAAAAGATATCAATAGTTGATTAGAAACACATTTAAGGTCTTTTCACCCCTTTTAATGTAGACTATTGAAAAATCCTGAAATTGACTAATATGCAGTTTTATGTGTGTCCCATTAAATAAAAATCACAATATGCTGTCAGGTTCGAGCTATCAACGTTTCTTCGAAAATACATTTCACCTCTTTTCACCTCCTTAGAGGTTGAACTTCAAAAAATCCCTTCTTAGTGCTTGCCTACGACCTGAAGGGAAACCACACAAAAATTTCACGATTGTAGATTCAGTGGTTTAGGCTGCAGTTTATGTTGGTCAGTCAGGCAGTGTTAGGGTGTCTACCCAACTCATCCAACAAAATTCAGTGACTTTTTCGATGATATTGGGGCATAAAAAAGTTCTTGTGACCTATGTATTTATGCATAGTAATCACTTATAACGTCATCACAGTTGCAAAATTTAACTATTTGCAAGAACTATAAAAACAATGATTATATAATTTTCTTAATTTTTTAGTTCTCTCTTAATTTTGAGCAGTTCTTCCTTTTTTTCGTCCAGCAGTTTCTCTTTTTGTATCTCTTAACATCTTGATATTGTATGCTGCTCTCTTCAACAATAAGGCAGCGATTTTACGAATATACTCTAGGAAACGTCATAAGTGACTAAGTTTGAATTTGTTGACGGGGTCGTTTTTTCATTAACTAGGCTCTTGCAGCACACATGCAATATCTGGGCTTGCCATTGTTGAAAGAGCACAAGTACCGAACACAATACAGCACAAAGGTTGAACTTGCAGAGAATTCCCAGCGAAGGATATGCTCATTTTTCAAAGTTACAAATAAATTAGTGCAATTTAAACATGTGAAAATAAACTTCTTGTTCCTACACAACGCTCAACTGCCCACTTACAAATTCCGGGACTTTTCTGTGACCTTGTTTGAATTCCGGGATTTTTTTTGGTGACTTCCATGACTGGTAGACACCCTGTTTGTATATAGAGATGATTTAGAATGGGAGAAAAAATATCAGAACAGCTTTCTACTATAAAATTTAGAATTTTGCCTGAAGAACATTTTTAAAAGTTATTTAATGCTCCATTGGACTAAACTGTTAGTACGTATTTATTTTGACTGGGTAGATTGTGTGAAAAGGAGATTTGTGTGATGTTGAAGTTGTTGACTGGTTCCTGGGTGTAGACATTGGCAAAGAGCTTGGCAAATTCATCTGCAATCTTTTGATAGTTGGTAATTTGTTTTTGGTTAATTTTGATTGCTGTTATAAGGTTAGAATGAAATTTTGTTTCATGGTTTTCAGAAAATACCAAACATTTGTTGGGTTATTTTTAATGCTATCATGGTGGTTTGTTGCCATTAAAGTTTGTCTAGCTTACCATATGAAGTTAGAGAACATGTTATAGTCTACAGGTAAATTGCTCGTGGTAGGATTGTTTGGTTTTTTAGAGAAATTAACAAGTTGCAGGAGAACCAGAAAGGATAAGTGTTATGTTTTTTAGCAGGGAGATAACTGGTCATATACTAGTTTACTGTTTTTGTAAATAAATCTAATTTGTCTTTTTATGTTTTGGAGGGAATAAAGAGGGGACCAATCATGATTTTTTATGGTCAGAAATAGTTTGGGGCTATAGCTTTGACTGTAGTTACTTTTGTATGGGAAGTCCATGTCTACTGTTAAAAATGGGATGATAACTTGAACAAGCGGATGTTTTGCAAGTATACAGTAATTTGTGAAGGATTGGAAAAATGTAAATCTAATAGGTTAAGGTTAAGCCTTATTTCGTATTGGAAAAGATTTATGGTGGCTACAGAATCGAGCAAGATTTTATCTTTATCTTTGGCATGTTTATAGATTACATCTTGGATATGCTTACTAGACCAGTTGACTCATGGTACGTTAAATTGCCAACTATAATAATTTTTCCCTTATAACTAACTAAGTCTTTTTCAATTTTACTGAAATATTCTTGAGACGATGTAGACGGAGGTAAATAGATCACGGCTAACAGAATTTTGTTGTTCGTGGAAGATATAAGTTCTAGCCAAATAGCATCAATGTTAGGTGACTCAAGTGAAAACAGGCTCTTAGATATAAATAATTAAGACTTAAATTAAACATTTTAAAAACCCCAGATTCACAGGATACTAAATTTCAAATCGATCAGACGAGTAGAACTACTCATATTCACAAAAAACTAGAAAATAGCTCATGATCTTTAAACAGCTGAAAAGATTTTCTTGAATCATAGCTAAGAACACTCTCAATCAAGTCAGCTTTCAAACAAAAAACCACATCATAATCAGTCCATTTGTTTAGGAGCTACGATGCCACAGACAGACGCACAGATACACAGCCAGACATGTCATACTTATAACACCCTTCTCTTTGCATCGGGTGTTAACAAACTAGACTTGAGTGCAATCAGAACACCACCGTCTCGAGTCTTTTGAGATGTGGCGGCATTACAGTCAGTTCAGTGAATCTTATACGTGGTGGAAAGTAGTAAAGAGTTTATACTGTTGTAATTGAACCATGTTTCTTAGACGATGTGGTTACTGGTTGAAGCTGGGGAAATGAATTATTTTAATAAATACTTGGCTTTCATGTGTCGCTATTGTGATGCTTAGTGAGTAGCTTGGCTCCTAGATCCTATGAGCACAACGAACTCGGGGCACTGTTGCCACCAAGTGCTTACGAAGCCAGTAACATGTCCTTCTGCCATAGTTGCCATTGCTGTTACATTAAGATAACAACGTGCATCACCGGCACACGTCAAATCAGCAGAAATAGTTGATGAAGCACTTTAATTTCTTAGAGGTGCTATCACACAAATGTCAATGTAGTAGTAGTTTTAAATTCTTTTTCTTATTTCATCCATTGTAAGTGCATTGTCAAAACACAGGTTTGTGGAACATTATTTCTTTTCAGGGAACGCAAAGATGAACTAGACGGTGAAGTTTTTGAGATGATGTTTACGTTTTCTGACTTCCTGGCTTTTAAAGAAATGTTTTTAGACTACAGAGCCGTAAGTACTGTAGTAGGATAAAAAATGTGTTAATATGTACAAATTTTTAGAAATTTATAGTACATGTGCTGGAATAAAGTTATTTAATATTTTTCAGACTAAAGAGGGTACTATTCATGACCTGAGTAAAGACATATTCATCACAGCTCTTGGAAACAGATGACCACACAACGTTCAATCAAGCTACGTTTGAGAAAAATCTTGTCTTCTACAAAATTTGTAAAACATAAGTTACTAAGACTGAAGAAGCATTATGTTCGATTATTTTTATTTTAAATGCAATTAATGTGTGCAAAATGTGTTTTAACTAAATGTTAAAAGAAAAAATAATAATTTGCACACTAGTCATCAAATGTTAAAAGTATGTAGTCTAGCTTGTTATATATAGGCCTCACATTCTAGTCAGCTTACAATACAAACTCATTTTTTGTTAGCCATTTTTTTTTAGCATTTAATATACTGGAAACAATTCATGTATGCACAACTAACGAAACCAAGGTGTTTGTTACAACCAGACTTATGTTGAATTTGTTTTTATGCTTGTAATGTTTTATCAATAAATGAAATCAACTTTTTTATACCTAGTAATTCTCACATAGAAAATTTTTCTTTATTTAAAAAAAATTGTCTTTTAAAGGTCAACAGTGACCGTCTGCCCAGGCTGCAGTGTGATGTGAGTAATGTCTGCTTAGGACTAGCATTTCAAGTTCACCACTATTCACTAAAATATTATTTTTAGCAGCTGAAAATAGCAAAAGTAAGAGTTATTGCAGTCTTTTTTACATACGTAAATCTTGGCACAGAATCTTTTAAACTGTCTAGGTAGGTACAATAGGGTCACCACTGAAAGTCTCATACAGGCGCGTGTGAGCGATAGTGCAACGGTGGACAGGCTGGGCTGTTATCTATCCCACAACACAGCTGTGTGCAGGTGCTATTGCCAAGTTGCTGCCTACTTAAGAACCTACTGGAATTGTTGGCAATCATGCAAAAATTCTTATAACATGACAGCAACATTTGTTGTCAACATCTTTTGATCTAGACCACCTCCGAATGATCAACACTGTTAGTTTTTAAAATTCAGAACTTTTGTTTAAGGAAAATGTATGTTTCAAACAATTAAAGTTTGTGCAATTAAAATATTCTTATAATAAGCATAATAAAAACTAATATACTCTTAATTAAAACTTTATTTGTATACAAAAACTCAAAATTACAAAATTTGGTTTTAAAAATAGCTATACAACACCAGAATTCCTTCCAACACACAACTCTGAACAAATACTCATATTCTGGTCAATGAAGAACCGCTTCCATCTGCACCAACCTACTGATGGTTTCACCAGGCATGCAGTACGGAATATGACCTGCAAAACTTGTGATTGCTCGTGCTCGTTCTCGCAGTAGTAATAGTTGCTGAAAGAAGAAAACAAAAGTGACAATATTCTCCTAACAGATGCAATCAACTTTAGTTTGAAATAATGTGAGTGATTGTGGCATAGAATGTGCTAATGTTCTATTGTTCCACTTACATGGCCACCATACAAAACATTTTACACTGTAGGCTTAAGGAGTACATTAGATGAATGAACTGTAATTCTTTTATCCCAGAAATCCATACAATATAATTATAAATAAATATCCACATGTTCCTGCCTTCTGAGAGGTTCACAGTGTGTGTAAGAGCAGGTCAGGATTAAGATTGGGACATTTGCTCGACTAGAGAACCAAGCCTATCGCCCGCCCAAATAATGGATTAGGCGAGATGAGCGTGAAGAAGCGATGGAATGAGAGAGGCAAAGGAAACAGGAGTTCCCCGAGGAAATCCAATGGAAACCTTTACAAAATGCGCAAAATCCGAGACCGAACCTGGATTGCCTGGGTGGGAGGCGAGAGGTCTAACCCCTTAACAATTGCAGCCCTCCTGTACAGCATAGACTTCAGCATAAAAGGTACACAAAAGATAGCAAAATGGAGAAAACATGTGCCAAAAAAAAAAAACTAGAAAAATTTCTTACTGTAGTGGTACCTAACTATTAACATGAAATTGATATGTTTTGATAATAGAAAGATTCATTTTAAATAGCAGATTTAATTGACAAACGAAAGGTATTAAAAGATGCATAAATTAATACAAATAATATTTATAAAATTGTTTGTAAAATTTGAAAGGCAATACAGAAAATCAAACAAAAAGAGCAAACATCAAATACAGTTTTCAGTAATTTTGTAACTTTGATTCTGGCACAAGAGATTATGCTAAAGAAACTTATCATTCTGTCCAAATATTTGCCCAAAAAGACTGCAAAAGCTTTTAATAGGATTGGTTCCAATTACCCAAAATCTCTTCTTTTTACACTGACTTTCAAAATAACTTTCAGTGTTATATGTACGTATGTACAACCTCTTAACACATGTTGCATCCTTACAGAGAGTAGAAAGTATATTATGTTGCTTGAGGATTTGAGACACTATGATTCAAAAAATTGTTGCTGCTTCAAAAGTAGTTTTCGTTTTCAGAGTTAAAGGATTGAAAGTTGAAAGTACAGAATTCTGTTTTGTCGTGTGTACATGTACAGTGGAACCTCTTCTTATTGAACCTAGATGTATTTAATGTCCACATTTATGGAACACATTTTGCTGTTCCATTTCTTGTCTTCATTTTCAAGATATCCATTGAATGACTGCATGTATTGACATTTTTTGTCTATTTTGTGTATATGCAACTTTTACTACAACTAAAAAACAATACCACATTGAAATGATTATTGTTGGAGTAAAAGTGTGGGGGGACATCAATAAAACTACGATTTTAAAGACTGTTGCAATATAACTGGTATGTGGAATTAGGTACGAGTCATCAATGTTACAGAGAGCATGGAACAAAATTAGTAAAACAATCCCATAAAAAGAAATACAGTAAAGAGGTGACTTAAAAGAATGGTTACAGGAACTATAAACAAAGTAAAGACACAGTACAGTAATACTGTAAAGGTACCTACGACAGCACGCACAATATGAAACACAATTTCCCGGTCCTTCCCACCCCTGGCTTATGTGGTAACTGGTTGGTTCCCAAGGCAGTAATATGACACACAAGCAGCTAGCATCTGCAACTTTAATTGTTGGTTAAATGACAACGCTACTACTTCTGATAACTTCCAAGTAAGGCTATTCACCAGGTAGCTTGTATGTAGCAGCATCTGAGGTACGGTATAAAAATTTCGTACCATCTGCATGAACGAGGGCTTGTTTACTTTCAGAATGTTCAAGGCAAATTACTAAATACATTTTCTAGCAATTGACTTGCAACTAACTATATATGGGCAATGTTTTCCTTGAGTCAACATACTTATTTTTATTGTTGGAGTGCAGAGGGATCAACGAGTGCACAAGTAGAGCTGTCAAGTGATATCGGTGGCAGCGAGTGAGGAATATGATGCAGGGAGTGACCCGTAAGTGAAAACGACCATAACTTCTTGGTTAACCAGTTACTGCAGCCTAAGAAGAAACAATTCGATGAAAGGTCAGGAAGAAAATTAAGGGAATTATCGCATGAGGTGAAGGACATGTAAAAGTGAATAAGGAGAGACTGGTGGAACTTCCAGGACAGATATTACTTTTCGTAATATCATTTCAGTGAGTAAATACATATGTACTGTACCTGCACATGGATCATACACTGTAGATAGAACATAATAGTGAGTGGCCTAAAGAATTAAGAAATAAATTAGCAATATTTTCTATTTCAATTAAAATTAAGACTTCCAACTTGTAAAACCCCATTATAATTGTTACATGTTGTGAACAGAATTTAAATTTTTGCTGACAAAATCAATGTACATATTTTTAAAAAAGAAGCAGATAAAATCATTATGTGGTTTATTTTATACAGTTGGTAAATGGGTTTTCTCACCAGACAAAAATAAGTTGTGTAAAATCTTCTTACAAAAAAAAATGTGGTTTGATGCCAAGGGATATTTCCTTAAATTTGAGAACATCTTTAATTCCTAACCTTTTCCAGAGTTTCAGGACCTCACCTATTTCTAATAAATACCAACGTACAGTAATCCCTAGAGTTACGAAACCTACTACTTACAAAATTTTGTAGTAACAAAAAAATTACATAAATTCTCCATGTGGCCGCTGCACATACATTTCTCTCACGTTTTGTGTTCTTGTGGCTTGCAACTGTCTCTTACATTTTTTATGGTCCCAAAAATTACCTATACAAACAATGTTACAAAAAAACCACATGCATCGTTCCTAAAGTTATCAATTTATCTGCATTGATCGTTAAAATATTTTGAACAATGTCAAAAACATTTTTGTACTTACATTTGATATTTACATACCTAATTCATTTATACTTCTAATTAACAACTGATGTAACCAAAAGTATCAAACTTGTCATAACTTCAGAACACACACTCCCTAACGTCACAGATGTGGACGAACATAATATTTTTTGTTTGAATTGACGGCTGACTTCAAAGTTTTTGTTTCAAATATTTCTAGCTGTTGTTCGTCTGGTTTCAAGAAACAATTTACGAATGGCAAATGTATTGTAAACACATACATTGCATTGTGTTTTCCTTGGATGAACAGTACATAGACATTACTATTGCCACTAACAAAAAATAATAAGTGTTCTGATACTGAACAAATTGCTTCCAGTAAGATATAGAATACGTAATGTGTGGAAATTGACTTCTGCTTAAGTATGAAGATATGCCTTTTTTTACGCAATCATTTGTAATTAATATAAAATGAAGTTTAGTAAAAAAATTCTAGTACATGGAAGTTACATTCAGACATTTTGTGCACTTCTGCCAACCGCCACGCCCCAGTGACATGCTCCTTAACGAAAAGTCACTAGGTTATCACGGGATGAGTGAATGTTCATGCCAAATGAAGTGCTTACATCTAAAAAGAGAACCAGGCTAATTTCTTGCAAGTGTCCAACCTCAACCCAGTTAGTCTGCTGTGCTCAGGAAACCCTAGTGACATGATTGAGAGAACTAGGCTAACTTACATTTTTTTTAAAGTGGTGTATTTTAATTTTAAAGCACCAGAAATGTGTTTTTTTTTTTATTATAGCTGTAAAAATTGTGCGGCCTATAAAATCTGTTAGTATAAATGAAAAACGCCTGTAAATAATAAACGAGGTAGATAAATGTCCCACCAAGAAGTATGTTCAAGAAGACCACAACACAAAAACCATGTTTTACCTATAATAACAAAGACGTTTAGACGAATTCAAGGGTATATTTACATTTGCTGCACGCTGCTTCGTACAGCTGCTACGCGAGGAAATGCAAGGAGCTGTGACGTCACTGCGCCATTCTGCACCACCTGTAGCCTGTCTGCCGCGCTGGGCGCGCGTAATTTCAGTCTGCCGGTTGTTTTCTCCTGCATGTAGTGCTTACAGTTGTAGTAACACGACCAATAAGAATGACATCTGTTAAGCAGTAAGGGATACATTTCGACAGATTCCCAAACAGCAGTAAATCACAGAAAAGGTTCGGCAAATGGGTTGCATTTTGTAAGAGGAAGAATTTTTCGCCGGGTACGTGTGCTATGTTGTGTTCTGCACATTTCAAACTAACGCAAAAGTTGAAAATTAAGTTGCTACCCAAAGAAAAACTGCAAGGACCTAAATTTAAACCTGTACCGTCCCTACAATTACAACAATTGAAAAGTCGTTTGGAGAATGTAGCAATAACGGGAATGAATACTTCACAATGTAACGACAGAGCTAAAAGATACACTATCAAGAAACGAAAAGAAGTCGTGGGTGCATAAATCAAAAACTATCCAACATTTAATCAAGATGATAACTGTAATGTACGTAGAGGAAATTTAATTGTTACGAATACACAACTACATTGCACTGAAACACAGCGCGTACTAGGCCGTGAAGTTGCTAGAAAATATTTTAGTCTTAGACTCTAAAGAAAGTTTATCAGCCTGTGAATACTGTAATTTGAATGACAGTTTTTATGAACCAGATAACATATCCGATACATATAATAACATTAATGATACATAAAGCGAAAATGTAGAAAGCAGTGGCAAAAGTGACTTTGGTGAAACGGGAAATGAGTATCTATTTGTTTCGTGGACATGTTTACTAGATATTTTTCAGATCTGTTACATGTGTAAAGCTTAAGTCAGAAGCATTTCCTGGTATTTTTTTTTGGACTATGTTGTGTAAAATCTATTTGCAAGTGTGGTAATGAATTTGCTTGGTATTCGCAGCCTATGAATGGAAAACAACCACAAGGAAATGCATTGTTGCTATCTGGCATTCTATTTGAGCCGTTCTTGTCTTTCTGCAAAGCTATTAAATTACATATGTTTTCACGTACAGTATTAAACAGGATTATTAGTACAGTAACCAGGCCCGTGATCAAAAATATTTGGAAAGAAGAAATACAAAAATATTTAATTTTACTGAAAAATATAAATAAACCTGTCTGGTTAGCTGTAGATGGCCAACACGACCCTCCCTGTTTCTGTGCTAAATATCTGGTGTATTCACTTATAGTTTTGGAAACAGGCCTTGTCCAAAAGGAATGTTAAAGGGTCATTTAGAAAAAGCTGCCTGTGCTTATATAATGGAAACATTTGTAAATAAAGAAAACTGTGATATGAAGATATCCTTTCAGACCAACACAAAGGAATAATATTTTTACTAAAAACTGTGGTTTCCGAATATTGAACACTAATTTGAGGTGTGGCATATTTCTAAGATCCTTACAAAAAATTCAAGGCACTGGATGAAAAACATTCAAAAATTCAGGCCTAGAAAACCAGCATAAATAATCATTTATGGTGGTCAGCACAAACCTGTAATGGCGCCAGCTCTGTTTTGGTTGATCAATTTATATCAATACCGTATTACATTACAAAAAATGAACATAAATAGCTAGAAAATGGGGAATACAAGTCCTGCGTACATAATGAGCTATCAGAAGACGAGAAAAAACTAAATTGTGGTTGAATGGTCATTCAAGCACATATCAAGCCCTAAAGAAAATAGTTTTAGAACAAATGTTTTTTTAAGACGTAGAACACACAAAACATTAGTGTTACCACAATCTTCGTCTGAAATACGATCCAAAAGAGTGCATTTTTCGTACAATGGCTTAGAACTTACGTTAATTATTGCTATACTTGATCATAAATGGAACGTAAACAAAGACAGAGTAAGTGTGGAAACTCAGTTCTCGAAGTCATCACGTAGTTGCGTTATTCAAAAATAAACATAAAGTTTCATATGATGGGTGGAAGAAAAAAATAATGAAGATAATCATGCTCCGTCTGGAATCAAGCAATACAACAATATCTGCAGAACCAGAAGTTTCCGACTCGTCGCTGCCCAAGAACATTGCTCCTAAGCCCTGCCCTTCAATCAAATTTTTTAAAAATGAAATTGACTCTCAAGATTTAATTTGCCTCATTAAAAAGGTACCCTAAAATTATACATATAATACAGAGTGGTGTTTATGTTATATGCATGCCTGTACATTGCTATGAAATACAGTTTCATTATTTCTTTTGAAATAATAGATCTTTACGTTTGGCCAACTATTGGTAACAGTTTTCATGGTGTAGACAGTGGCTATTCAGACTGTAGTTACGTATATGAAGTGTACGAACAAGCATTCCTTGGAAAAAAATGTTATATTTTTATTTTATGTCTAACAATAAATTTTAATGTCACGTATTACAAACACATGCTGTGCTGTTATTAGGTTTTCTAACTACAGTTTGAAACCTACGTAGTTGCCATCGGCCTCCAGAAATGTCTGCCTTATGACAGACGGCAAATGATGTTAATACAACTCTATTCCTGCGGCCAATTGCAGTCTATGACGTAAGTTGTTTGTAACTGGTGTAACACCAAGTTTTATTCGCTGAATTGGCAACAGTTAACAAACGTTTCTTATACTTACCCTTTGTTTTCAAACTCAAACTGTGCCTTACCATTGTTAGTACTTCTGGGTCCAAAAAAATCAACTTTGAAAAAGGAGGATTTTTAGTCACTCATGTGAATAATTCACATTTCACAGTTTTTACACTTTCTAATTCACACCAGCAGAAACTTTCTTCGCCTGTGTTCATTGAAATACACTCACCACACACACATCAAAATAACGTTCCCGTTCGCACCGGAATGTCTGGCGTATTACTATCATTATCACTGTCTATCTTGAGATCAGCTGAAGTTCTCTCTGGCTCAAACTGTTAAGGACAAATGTTTGTTGAAGGATGCATGTTTGCTGAATCCATTTCAACACGGTGGCAAAAGCACAGTTGACAGGAAACTTAATACACGCACTGAAGCTGTCAGCAGTGCACGTGGCGACAGTCGACCGGCTGACAATATGGCGCAGTGATGTCGCACACTACTCAGATTTTCTCTTGTATCTCATGAACCAAGAAAGATAACAACGTCTACCAAACGGCAATGTGTTTCTAATTTTTTTTTTATTTTTGTTAAGTTTAAACTGCTAAAGCATTTTTGTGGTGTGGTCTCCTTTATCATCCTTGGATTGCTACCTTCAACATTCTTAAAACAAATGGCAAAATAGATTTTCACTGTTTACTGAGTAGGAAATAGTAGAGTATATCCACCACACACAGTTAAAGCCTTGCTCTTAGTTTTGCAGTGGTTTTGAAAAAAATTTTTAATGTAAATTAAAACATACATCAAAAATGCATTCTTACAGTTTTAAGACTTACTTATCATTGTTTGTATCTGAACTTTTCTGTTGCAATACACCAAACCGATTTTTAGATTATTCCCCTGAAATATCACATATTTTGTGGTCAAAATAAGCCAAATTGAAGCATTGCCAGCAAACGATACATTATTTTAAAAAACACTGGCAAAATTGTATATCATATGACTGTAAACAGTATCAAATTTTTTCAAAACATTTGGTTAAAAAATATTTGAGTTATTTGCAATTGTTTGAAATAAATGAACGACCATTGCCTTAAAGTGCAAATTTTCATGTACATAAAACTTTTTGAGGTTATGTTTTCAGCATTTTGTGAAGAAGTGATGTGGGCATTTTCTCGCGTGCATTGGTTTTTTCTCATTGGTACCTTGAAAAATGATTGATGCAGGTACCATTACTGTGTGTCGTTCATTTATAAACATTAAACAAAACATTTAAATATTTCAGTTTCTTGAGAAATTCCTTAGGTACCTAACATACAATTTGAGCTTCGAAACCGGTTTCTAGAATGTAAACAAATTTCGTAACTGGAGGGATTACTGTACATTCCACTACAACTCACAATAATCTCTTAACTTTTTAATAAAAGCTAGCAACAAAAACCAACACTTACCTTGTCTTTTGAAACATCTTCAAATTTTCTTCCTTGCATTTCACTGCCACTTCCCCTGAACACACAATTTCAAAATAATCATCCCATATATAAAAGTTTATTAGCTACACAAGCACTTACAGAATATGTACCATGAAGCTTGACAGCTACACGCATAAATGGACAAACAGGAGCACACTTTACAATGTTTCGCCGAACAAGTTGGTTCCCTCGGGTGAG
Source organism: Medauroidea extradentata (assembly GCA_003012365.1). Classification (NCBI taxonomy): domain Eukaryota; kingdom Metazoa; phylum Arthropoda; class Insecta; order Phasmatodea; family Phasmatidae; genus Medauroidea; species Medauroidea extradentata. The sequence goes on from PNEQ01043949.1 coordinate 77,955, forward strand.
GAAGTCATATTGTTCTATGAAATGTCACAAATTGCTCTCCTGCACATTATATGTCATCCTTTTATGTGTTTAACTATTAACTTCTATGGTACTTTGTAAGTACTAACGAATCTTAAATTTTAATATGTAATCATATGATTCTCTACCAGCATTTGTCTTTCCTTATCCCAAAATTTGTAAGATGTACGTATTTTGAATGCATACACTTTCATTCACAATCCAAAAGATTATATACAGTCCATACAGTATAATAATTCCAAGTTTTGACAGTTCATAAGACAGTAGAATTACGAAAACAAACACATTGTGTATCCTTCTGCCACCACGTGCTTTCCAGCTGACAAAACATAACAGTTAAGGTACATGATTGCAATAAAATCCAAGATGTGTTGTGATTTTCTTTTGGTTATTTTTATACCTCTGACAACTGCAATTTGTTTTCAATATTGGCTGCACAATAATCTTACTAGGGTTAGATGACAATATTAAAGGAAAATTATTTCATATTACAGTAATGAATAGCCTACTCTATAGACGTTAAGGTAATATAATCATTCAGGATTTGTGATTACTGTATTTATCATATACTTTCCTAGGTATTCTGAAAATTGTTGTAACTTTTAAAGGCATTACCAAAAGTAAACGAACATGTACGGGTAACTTACATCGTATTTGCTACTTCTGATATATATATATATATA
>PNEQ01043949.1:78755-89155 GCA_003012365.1 Medauroidea extradentata
TTTTTTTTTTTTTTTTTTTTTTTTTTTTTTTTTTTTTTTTTTTTTTTTTTTTTTTTTTTTTTTTTTTTTTTTTTTTTTTTTTTTTTTTTTTTTTTTTTTTTTTTTTTTTTTTTTTTTTTTTTTTTTTTTTTTTTTTTTTTTTTTTTTTTTTTTTTTTTTTTTTTTTTTTTTTTTTTTTTTTTTTTTTTTTTTTTAATTTCTACTTGACACCAAAACATTTTAAATAATAGCAGCTTATTTGGTTACAACAAACTGAAGTTGCAAGAACATATGACAGTCTTTAAACTAAAACAAAAAATTAAATAATACATACAAGCATTAATACTAGTATTTTTCTTCTTGCCTTCAATTTGGTTCGCACTATCAGATCATAAAGCTGTATATTTTAAGTTTCAAGTAGTAGACTATCAAAATAACTTACCTATTGCAGTAGTGCATACATTCAAAATTTAAAAAAAAAAAAAAAAAATAATAATATTGGTGTTATTATCACAATACGTGTCCTTTTTATGTGTAGGCCTACATTTTTGCAGCTGACAGGCACAAAATCTCACATGGACTTGATTTAAAATTATACCATTTATTTGCTAAAAAAAAAAAAAAAAAATAAAATAACATAAAAAAACATGGATTTTTTGTACAAAAAAATTTATCGAGTCAACGCCTTGCAAAAAGCATGTTTATATATAGACCTACAACAAGAATTGTGTTTATTAACTGACTAATGCTGGATATGGAGCTGTGTTATATTATGGTCTAAAATACATACTTATTTTTAACGTATAATGCACACTATTTTCAACATCGGCGAAGGAAGTTAACAAATTTGTTGTTCAGGGCTACCACTACTGTTTCATCAGGCCATACAATCACGTGCTGTTGTTTTAAATGGTATGTTATTCTGGCACGTATTACAAATATTGGTAGCATGACTTAAAATACGGAATTCTTATATGGGATGGTTTTACAGCATTTGAGTAAGAGTAAGCTTGAGACAAAAGTTGCAAGAAAATCTACATGCATAATATGCACAATGTAAAGTAAAAAAAAAAGTGAGATGGTAAACTTTTCTCATTATTTATCAGTACGTATAAAACATAGAAAAATACAGTAACGACTTAACTTCAAAATCTAGTTATCATGTAAACATAACTACTAGAATGTTTACCCATTTCTTTACAAGATAAATTTATAGTTCATGCAAGAATGTCATTCTTAAAATACCAATACAATATAAGTACATAGTATTTGTATGTTCGAGCAGAGCAACACACAAAACATATAGTTAAAACACAAATAATTAACTAGATTTAGTTTCTTGGACATACTCCATTGCAAAATGAATGACTGTCAAAGAAAACTAAACAAATATAATAGAAAACCATAAAAAAGCAGAGTATGCTTTAGTCAACAAGATACATACACTACATGAAATTCCAAAATAGAATCTGGTCAAATAAAAACAAGGAACAAACAGATAATAAATGAAAATAATAACAAATAAAATCAAAAATAAAAAACCAAGTAACATGCGACACAACGATGAGACGAAACAAAAAACACAGTAAATATCAGACACAAACAGAAAAATAACAAAACGACACAACGAAGAGACGAGACAAAACACAATAGATATCAGACACAAACAGAAAAGACAAATGGTACAATGATGAGACGAAACAAAACACAGTAGTTTTCCAGACAGACAGTGTTATGACGTTTCGGGAACTGGATTCTGTTCTCATCATCAGGTAGACACATAGGGTTCAGGAACAGATTCCAGTTCCCGAAACGTCATTCCATTATAAACAAAACCCATCGTTCCACTTTTTGCATCTTTTAACACTTGGCCAGTGAATCAAGTATATCTGTCTAGTAATATTACTTCAAAATTTTCTGAAATTACAACTACTTTATGTCCAAACCGCGTTTCTACTATTTCAACAATATTTATCGGATATGGTTTTTCTATCGGAAATTTTCTTAAACTTGTTAACTTTGTTAAGAATCTTTAGTGAGGTTTCCATTATTACTATATTTATTATATAAAAAATAAGAAAAAATAATAATTGTGTACTTAAAACACAAAAAAAAAAAAAACTATTTTTCAAAATGTTGAATAGTTCAAATATTTTATATTTTAATTTAGTTAGTTTATCAAAGAGGGTGATGCAGCGCTCTAAAAATTGTAACAAAATTTAAATTTTTAAAACATAAAGTATTTAATGTTTTTAAAAATGAATTTTTAGTTTAATTAAAAATATGATACTAATGAACACAAAAATTAACAGTGAACATGAAACCTTACCAAGGTGATTAAATGGAAGCGTTAATGCTTGGGATGAATTTAAATTTAGAAAAAATATTTTTAAAAGGCAGAGTAGAAAAACTTGAGAGACGTAAATTAAATATTTCCAAAAATAATTATAAGCCTTCTCACAAAGAAAAACATTTTTACACAAAAAAACATAGAAATAATATAATGGTTAAGTGCGAAAAATGTCATTGAATACAAACAAAAATTTAAAAAATCGAGAAAAAATAAACAATAAAAGGTTATTGTAAAATGTGAAATTAATGGACAGACTTACAATCAATGGTACAAAAAAATCATAAGTGAACTAATCAAAAACATATAAAACTGGCAAATAAAGTTATAAAAATTCATACAATAAATTATAATTTTGAAATAAATGAAACAGAAACAGCAATTAATAATTGATTAAGGAAATGTTCTATTAATAATATAAATGATTATGTATATATATCCAGAAGGGTTTCTTGATGACATAAAACAAATTATAATAAACAAAAAAAATAACTACAGCAAAAGACTTTCAAAGTAAATTTAAAACTTTCCACTCAATATAAAAGGGGACCAAATAATGAAGAATTTGAAGATGCATCTTTTAAAACTGAAAATAAAAGTATTTAAAAAAAAAACTGATTTAGAAGATTATTATAAATGAGGTAAAACAAAAGTTTTTGCTCAGCTGGAAAAAATTTAAACAAAATGAGTCCAATAGGAACTAAATAAAATACATAATCTACAGTTAACAATAAATAAATACGAACCATTGAAAGGATCTTCCTTTGTTGATCTTCCATAAAAAATTAAAAATAAACAAGCAGTTATAAATGTTGAAAAAAATGGTCAAGAATGTTTCTCACGGTCTATTTTGTCTGCACTACATCCAGTAGAAAGAAACTCGCAGAGTCTAACAATATGAAAAATATAAACACGAACTTAATAATGCATTTGATGGTTTAGAATTCCCAACGCAAAATACAATTACTTGGGGGAAAAAAAACAGGGATTTATATTGATGTGAATGCATATGAAAAAAAAATTAAAAAAGAAAATGACATAGAGTACAGGTATATTTTATTCACTAAAAATAACAAAAAATATAACTGATAAATACATTAACATTCTATACATTACAAATGAAAATAATGATCACTATTGTTGGATAAAAGACCTTTTTCGACTTACTGGCTCACAACTTTCAAAGAATCATTATAAAAAAAAATTTCTTTGTGATAGACGTTTACAATATTTTTATAGTGAAGATATATTAAATGAACATGAAGAAGATTGTAAAAATCAAGAATCTATTCAAGTAGAGCTTCCAGATAAAGAAACATGTTTGCATGTCCAATCAGCTAAATGTCCGTTTGTGATGATACTGTAACCCCTAGCTTCTCATATTTTTTCCGATAATGTAAATACTAGGTTTTATTGTTGAGTCGATGTTCAATGAGAAACGTAAATAACGTAGAAGATAGGTACGACCACAGTAGACACACACAAAAAATTAAGTATCACTAAAGGCCAAAAGAAGGCAAATGAGAAGGTGATAATACAGATTAGGGGAGCTGCCTACAGTTAGTACCTTAAAATTGCAATTTACCTCAGTTTGGAGTATTGGCTGCACAGTATATTCATTGTGGCCAAAAGAACATCTGGTATTACTCTGGTTACTTCGTCTGCAAGCCGCTTGAAGTTGTCAGAGCATGTAGGAACCTCACTTTCAGAGATCGGGATGAGCTTGGATTTCTGGATTACCTATAACCAACAATCAACAACAATAAAAAACTACATCTGGCAAAGTTATGAAGCAATAAACTTTGAAAATATTTGTGGAAACTCAATATGTATGCAGTCACACGCTGCCTTAGGAAGTTGGTCCAGCCAGCTATGAACTGTATCTAAGAATTAGAGGTGTGCAAAAATTAAAAATTTCTAAAATTTTCGAATACTGAAATTAATTTTTATTATTTGTACAAGAGAAATTAAAAACAGGTTAACAAATGTTGAAGTATACAAGCAATTTCGAATAGTGAATTTTAAAAATATTTCCTACGTAAATCTATGCTGATAACATGGCTAAACAGTCAAGACACTGTTTTTACGAGGCTTCGCGATGCCGAAAATGATCTCGTAAAATTGCTGCCTCTAAAATCTGGTACTCGTAAAATAGGGGCTAGGCCTCATGACGCTCAAGAATGATCACGTAAAATTTCTGCATTGTAAAATCCACTCATAAAATCGGGGTTTTTCTGTATCTACTTACGAGCATTAAAATAATGAGTCATCACAACCGAAACTTATTTCTACACATTTAAAAAATTTCCATGATATTTTGTCTGTGTAATTGCTAAATTGCGGCAAACAAAACAATAAAGGTTAGGAAAGTATTGTTATCATTTTCACACGAAAAGTGAATACTTATCTCTAACGACACATATTTAATACAATGGAACAACATTAGAAAAATTGTGAATGGCAAAAAAAGTCTTTATACAAAATTTGTGTTACATCCAAACAATTTACATATGTTATAGAGGGATGGTGCACACAAAAATTGTTATTAATAGTGAAGATGATGTTATAAGCCACGCTCTTTATAATATTGTTTCACTCCAACTATATGTGAGATAAAATAAACTCTTGCATTAATTTTTGCAGACATGACGTTTATATTATACACTGTATTTACGTTAGAACACCAGCCTGTTTATGTCTGGGGCTGCTGTGGCAGAGTGGCTAGATCACTTGCCTCCCACCACGGCGATCTGGAGTCGATTTTCAGCAGAGTAGGTCCCTGGAATTTCGCATGTGGGAACCGTGCCGGTAAGTAAGGCCATGAATGAAATAGTAAATGTGAGTGTCCCACGGGCAAACTTTTTTTATTACTGATACTTTTGTTTGCTAATATACCATTTTTTCCCATGTACCACCCGCCAACATGTAAGATCCGTACCTCATATTGTCAACATACTTTTTTGAAATAAAATTGTTTTTTTTTTTTTTCCACAATTTTGTTTGAATTTAGTTTATTTTTGCATAAAAAACATAATTAATTTATAACCCCAGCAGTATAGACCACACCCCCTTATTTTTAATATGCACTAATGAAAACATAATTTTTTCACTATTTTGTTTGAATTAATTTTACTTTTGCATAACAACATAATGAAATTATACCCCAGAAATATACCTAAATACCACGTAGCACCATGCACAGCATGTTGGAACAAAGATGGCAATGGCTGGCTGCACGGAACACGGGCGAACGATCCATGGCAACGTATACTGCACTCAGATAGCTACAAACCGTAACTGACGAGCACGCTCAGCCGTGCTGTACTGTGGCACATTTTGACGGGGCCACGAAACACTATTTCGGCCTCCGCGCTGCTTCTGTGTGCGTATATGCTTGTTCGTCGGGCCAAACAAGTCAAATAATTCATCGTCAATCATTGTTGTAATATGCACATTTTTAGAATAAAACAATATACTAAATGGCATGGTGCTGGCTTGGCGCAGCTCCGGCGCTGCCTAGATTGCTGGAGTTCGGCACGTCCCGGAGGGTAGCCACAGCGCCACAAACTGTACGCACGACACAGGGCGTGGCTGACTGTACTGCCGGTGTTGTGCATTTACAACCAAAAAGATACAATCTGACGTTACCGTGTATATACTTGTATTTCCTTTGTAATAAATACTTCCAGCAGTCTGTAACATATGATAAATCCCATTCTTCCAGGCCTCATTTTTCATCCAAAACCTTGATTTACATATAAGACCCGCACCCCAACTTTTCAATTTGGTTTTTTTTTTTTTAAATGTCTTGGTGGTACATGAATAAATACAATAAAAACCACTATTCACACACACACCTACTAAGAATATTACAGAAGATTAACTTAAGATCAGATTTTCACATAAGTTTTTTGTACAAAAAATTACATTTCAATTATAACATTTTCTGAGTAATATGTAATAAACACAATAATCACTAAGCACATGTGAATAGTTGCTTTCCTTTCTGAATAGAAACGCAAAGCGAACACAGTAGAACCTCATTAATCTGTGATGCGCTGATTTGGGGATCAAATGATTCAGGATGACTTTAGAAAGAAAAGTCAAAATTACATGTGTAAAGTACAAAATAATAGTGTTTATAATTAGCGGCACACGGGTCGACAAACAAGCTCTGCAAACCGGCAGTCTTATGTTTACTGCGTGGCTTGAATGAAAGGAGAATGGTGTGGGATTAAAGAATAATATAAGGGGGAGCAAGGTTGTTTAATAGATGTGAGAGGTAGGGGGCAGAAGTGGGTTGTAAGGGAGTGGGTGGGCCTCAGCATCCGATCTGGTTGTGGTGTTAAGGTGAGGTGTCCTTGAATGTGAAATGAAAAGGGAGAGGGCCGATGTGGTAGTTAACGGACAGTGTGCACACTCGGCTAGTGTTTCACGTGAAGCGTGCTTTTACTGTCTGCGGTTGCTACACCATCATCAGCTGGGTCCTCTCCCCTTCTTCAAATGTACCGTACGCCGTACCGTTAATCCTTTGGCTATTGTAATACCTCAAACATTTTCTTCCAGCATGAAAACTTAACCCTCTACCCATTTCAAGCATATGCGCTTCTATAAAAATAAAACAGCACATTTTTACATGTGACAACGTTCAGAATTTCTGTAGTCATTCACAGTCATTTTAATTAAGACTTTTTATCATTACTACTTTTATAGCTGCTTTAATTATGATGATTATTTACAACCTATGGAAACGTGATTTTTTTATGAGATGAGCAGCTAAAGGAAGATTTTGGATTTCGCTACCAAGTACAAGATCATAATTAATACAGAAGAAGGAAAGAGCCGGCAGATGCTTCCGCTGTCTGTGTGACCACTCAGCACTAACAGGAAATGTTTAGATAGGGAGAGGAGGCAAGCTATCTTCCTTGCTTCGCGAAGACAATATGCATTTTCCAAGATAACTCACCACTACTGACATGTAATTACCGGCCATAAAAGTGAACGTGTTCTAGGTTTGAGAACATCATAAAATTTTGTTGTAGAAAGAAAAAAAAGAAAACACATTTATGATGCAGAACGGCCCGTCTTATTGTTTAGGGCCCCGGTTATCACAATTTATTTTGAGTTTTAAGTTGTGTAAATGCCCTACCTTCTTTTTGAATGTCTAGACATAAAAAAATACTATCAGTGCCATTATCTTACACACAGTGTAAGCTTGCATGGTATCAAGACGCAGTGAATCATTGTTTAAAGTGAGATTCTAAGCGAAGCCAGTTGCAGGTGAAGGAAATATATCTGTGTGTGTGTGTCGTGCTGACGCATGTGGTAGGAGTTTATTGATAAGGGGAGCAAATAAGAGAGAGTATGAAGGAATAGAAGCGCCTTGGTTGTTTGTGCCTGCCTGACAGACATACAAAAAAAGTAGCCAGCCAGGAGTCTACAGTGTTGCCACGCTTCAGCAGTAGAATAGTAGTGAACATGTTAGGCATTATCTCTTGGTACATATACTTTTTAACATTTGTAAATACAGTAAATTTGTTTTCATTTACTAATTACATCAGCGCCAAGGTATAGCGGAACTCTGGAGCTGTAGTATTTCTCGGCCTTGACCTTCATACACAGCTACGTGCCACAAGCACGTGTCTGGCAACCACTTCTGAACTTTTAACGGTTAATCTGTGAAATGTGGTAATCCATGATTTTCGTGGTCCCGACCATCATGGATTAACGATGTTCTACTGTAGTAACTATTCATGCAAATTCAAATCTAATACGTATACGTTTTTGAATGTTTACAGATAACAGTTACAATTTTAATAGAACAAGTACTTATTATTGAAACATAATATCCATAAGCTAGCAAGAAAATAAAAACGAATGAACACACCTTTAATCTAGACTACATTTAAACACATACTTAAATGTTAAAATATAGCCAAATAAATTCCACTTAAAATATTAACTTCTTATTCATGACTGACTTAAAAATATTTTAAACCATTGTTGTTGTGAATGCAAAGTGCATAATAATTCCAGCTAAATAAATAGTGCACTACGGCATTAAATCATTCAGTATAATTTTATCATGTATTTTCTTTTTACGTCTCAGTTGATTAGGCAGTATAAAATGTACACTAAATGGTGTTCCTTATGTAGTAAACAAACAACTTAGTCACACTCATTGATATAAAAGAAAAACAATTGTGATTTTGTTACTATGTAGGTACAATTATGTTTCAATGCAAGATTAATTGGAACATCAGAGTTTTGACTCGAGTCACAGCTTACGATAAGCCGAAGCTTCGCAGTGGGATTGAAGCTTTGAATTTTGCAGAACTTCAGAGTTTTGACTTGAGTCACAGCTTACGATAAGCCGAAGCTTCGCAACGGGATTGAAGCTTTGAATTTTGCAAACATTGAAAACACTTTCTTATTGAGTAATATGTATGTATGACATAGGTGTACATGTTTTGGTCAGACGCCGCTCGCAAGGAATTATTGCATGTATTAGAATTTTACACAGATTTAAAAAAACTGATAAAATTTTGTGAACCCCGTTATGTAAAATGTAGCTTGCGAAATTCGCCCGTTGTTAATGCATGCATGGTTGCAGATTAATAATGAAGATTTTACTGGTATTGATTTCAGAGGAGTGAAGACAGCAAGGTATCATTCATCATGCCACTACATATTAAAATTTCGCTTCAAATAACGAAATTCCGTGATGGTTAGCTAAACAATTAGTTTTGCATATACAAGTTTACTTTGGTACTACATCTCGCAGTTTCACTGAAAACTTTTCCGTGATAAAAAAAAACGTAATGGTTCTCGAACACGCGGCGGTGACTGCTGTGTAAACTATCGTCTCGCGGCGGCGATGAGAACTACTAAATTGTGAACAGTTCCTCTGACATCTCGCGGCGGCAACGAGAACTATTCCGTGAACAGTCCTTCCGACATCTCGCGGCGGCGATGAGAACTACCTGTTCCGTGAACAAAAACAAGTGATGTGATCAATATATTTTCGCGCATCGCGCACGAGGAAAACAAGCAGTCAAGCACATTCTTGTCAGCTTTTCGCCGCTTTAGTTTATTGTGGTTTTGCGAGTGTTTTATGGTGCTATTACTCAGTGTTTTGGTTATAATTGTGTTATGTTTTAAAATGCTTTACAAATAAAATGTCTAGTGTGTGGCAATATTTCTCAAAAGACTTGAACGACATTAGTAAAGCAAAATGTACTCGGTGTGGAAAAGTTGTGTCTCGGGGAGGGAAAGATAAAAGTACTTTTACCACGTCTAATCTGCTCAAGCATCTGAAACAATGTGATGCACATCAAAATATTTTGAAAGCTGAAAGCTTAGAGTCAAGAAAACAAGAAGAAAATTCGTTTGCATCTACCAGCCAGAGTTTCCCCCCCGAAGAAAGTGGAGTTAGGCCTACACATTTTGTAGAGAGTAAACAATTGACTTTAAAAGACGCTTTCAACAAGAATTGTAAGTATGAAAAGAATGACAAACGAGCACAAGAAATTAGCAGAGCAAATGCTGAAATGCTTTGTTTGAATAAATTGCCTTACAGGTTTGTGGAAAGTGAGGGTTTCCATGCTTTGATGAACAAGGATGAACAAGGTGTGTCCCAAGTATGAAATCCCAGGCAGAAATTTTTTTGCAAATACTCTGATACCAGGCATTTATGAGGAAGCAAGCAAGGGCAAAAGTAAAAGAAATCTTAAATAGTGCTGATGAAGTATGCATCACCTCAGACCTTTGGACATCTGTTGGAAATAGGGATTACATATCCATTACTGCTCACTTCCATGACCCTGACTTCCAAAAGTATCATTTGCTTTTGGAAGTGATGCCATTTGAAGGTGCTACACACAGTTCTCAATTGATATTTGAGAACATGAAAACTGCTTTTGCAAAGTGGAACATTTCAACGAAGGTAAAGGCAGTAGTGACTGACAACGCTGCCAATATGGTTGCTGCAGTAGGAAAACTTGACGTACTGCATGTGGGTTGCTCGGCTCATTCCATTCAGTTGGTAAGTTGACAATTTTATTCTGTACAG
>PNEQ01043950.1:7159-88740 GCA_003012365.1 Medauroidea extradentata
TTTTTTTTTTTTTTTTTTTTTTTTTTTTTTTTTTTTTTTTTTTTTTTTTTTTTTTTACATTTCGTAAACTGACATTGCATGAAGTTAAGTTTAGTTAATTTCTTTAAATATGTTCTCTATACGTCTGCTGCTTCCATCTTTGTATTTACCCTTATAAAATATAATAAAACTCTTCTTTTCAGCTGCCAGCTAATTGTGTTGAAGGCGTAATATCATAGCCGTCAGGTTTAATTGTCGCTTATATTTTGAGTCCGCCTAGGGAAAAACATTAATATGAAGATACGTAAGAAGGCTACATACAACATGAAAAAAAAATTGAAATCGGATCTCTAGAAGGCGAGATCTGCCCCACAATAGAAATACATGACTGCCATATTTAATCCAATATGGTGGACAATCTGACAAGTAGTCGAGTTGGAAACATCTCTTTTTTTACTCACTATGGCGTTTTCTATTAGAAAAAAATACCCTGCTGCTTGCGGCGGAGATATTCCTGCAATATTCGTATCTAGACAATTTTGAAATATGTCGCCATTCTATAGAACTGATTATTTCTTCAACGCCACATATAATTCTTTCTACATTTCAGATTTTGTTAAGAATAACAAAACGAATTCGTCCCTGTTTGTACGTAATTAAAATTGTATCTACTGTAAAAACGTTTCTAATTTATTTTCTTAGCCAGACTAAAGATAATTGTACTAACAGGTTATGAAGATAAACGAATTTCTTGTGAACGAGTTTCGCCAGAGAAAAATTCTGCCGCCAGTTGCGTTGGTGTCAGTGAGAGGGCTACGAGCTTTGCCGAGGTCGGTACCGAGGATTCACGAATGTGACTGCAACAAATTATTGTTTATAAGGTCTTGTAAGGCAAACGAACAACAGTCCCGCGAGAGTCGTTAAATTACATTCGTGAATCCTCGTTTCCTACCTCGGCAAAGTTCGTAGTCCCCTTACTGATAGTGTCGCAACTAGCGGCAGAATTTTCCCTTGCCAAATTAATAACATAGAGTTCCCCAACTAGTAGGAAAATTAAACCGGATTCACAACCACACTTAACGTACGTAAGAATACACGCACGTACGTTAAGGATTAGAGATTGGATTCACAACAAAATTAAACTACACATGCATGCGCGGAAAATGTTTATTTCACTAAAAATGTCGGTAATAGTTGATCGTAATTTATTTTTATTTTTCGTAGCGAATTAAATAATTTATGAGCACCAGATAAATTATTTCTCAATATAAATTAATATTTAATTCAATCTTAACGTGTGCACGTACTGCATTCACAACCAACACTTAGCGTACGTACGTACGAAATAGGAAGTTGATCAACTCTACTACGTACGTACGCACGCTACGCGAGGATGTGAATGCTAGCATGTACACTCGGTGTTTCTACTTTTACACGTACGCACGCTAAATGGTGGTTGTGAATCCAGCTAATACCTTAGCCAAGCTTAGAATTTTAGAAATTACTGCGTGACTGATAATGAGGTGAAAACTTTATCAATAAGAGATGAAATGATCAATACCCCTCCTTCTTCATTCTCCTGCCGAAGTGGTGACATTCGTAATGCGTCTGAAAACGTTTTAGTCCCAGCAGATATGCCAATCTAGCGAAAATATTTCCTGACATAATGTGACTCAAAACGTTTGCTTTTCTAGACACTAGTCCACAGTTGGTACGAAAATAAGCTGAGTCACTTTAAAGTTAATTCTAGTATATGTTGGAAAGAAATAATGTTTTCTTATAGAAGAGTTTGATATAGGAATAATTCTGCCGCTATTTGCACTACAATCGCTAACTGGTCTAATAAAATACGAAACCATAGTCAAATTGGATTTAACTGGGCCTGGAAACAGAAAAATCGTTGAATTTAATTTTAAAGCCAAAACAAACCAATTTCCCGATTCATTTTATCAACTTCACGTAACTTAAAATTCTCGAAAACTCTGAAATTGGTCAGTTTAAACCTCGTTTATACCAGCGCTCAAATTGTCCTTGTGCCAAACTTTTAACATTGATCTTTCCAACCCTTGGTAGTAGAATTAACCTTAGTCACTTTGAGGTCGCTGGGTTCCGAGGGGCCCACTTAAATACGGAAACTTCGTTACATCACAGACTAGCTGCAAATGCGGAAGCGAAGCGCGTGGCGTTGTGATTTTATGTAAGCACGCTCGACATAAGTACTGACTAAATGATGTGATCCGTCTGCAGTAGTTGACTGGCGAATTGTTTTTTTTTTTTCTGATTACTAGGGAACCCTTGTTTTCGCGAAAAGATTTTTGCACCACTTTGTTTCAATACCTTTCGTATAGGTCGTTCGAGATAAAGTGAGCACTAAAGATATTACCTTCGAAAAAAAAATCACTATCCGTTACTGCATATAACTGAACATTAACAATAGATACATTACTCCTTGTATGTTGACAGCGAATTACCTCATGTAGGTCCGTGCATTTTCCTATTTAAATAAAACTATTCTGAAACAAAATGAACTAGAATTGACATACTTGCCTTTTATATGATTAATTAACTCTTTTTATCAAACTATACAGGTTCCTACCGACTGAACAGTTTATCTTGCAAACAAATGATGGACGTGTCCAGAGAGGTTAGACATGTCCCGTTATTAGCCGTTACGCGCGAAATCATACGAATTGGCTGAAAATAGGACTTTATCAGGGCTTTTTTGAGTGCTCACTTTATCTTGAACCGCCTATACACACCTGCAACTCTGCTTCGAGGTCAATTATTTGATGTTTTTACTCTCAGCTTGGGATTCTACCCACTAATCACAGACGTGAGATGTCGCAATAACCTTGTTCTGGTTGGCCCAGTCAAACATGACACAAAGACACGATACCAATAACCCCGAAGAGAGCTGCAGATGTGCATATACGACATTTTAACAAAGAGATGCAAACATATTTTCTCGGAAATCAGACGTCCTTACTGATAGCTGACCTGTAGTGCTTTACAGAGGGAAAAGTTAGCAAATTCTAGGTTCCAAGGTAGGGCTTACGTGTCCGACATTCTTTTGTCGTTCTTTGTGTGCTAACACCTTACTGGGCAAATGACCATTCTGGTTCGCCGCTGCTGAACGTTAGTTATTCATATGCAAACATTCGAAACCGTGCCAAACACAGTCGCAACATGCTACAGTTTTTTGAAGTAACAATTTTGCTCTAAGGAGTCCCTGTATTTTCATTCTCCCTATTGACCAGTCCCGCCATATTGCTGGCTCGTGCAGCCCAAGTTCACCTTATGATAGTTTCACTTCTGCGTTTTAACCTATTTAACCCATTATCGCCTCGAGTGATACAACCGTGAAATATTTTGATAATCATGAAGGAAGGGGGAGAGAGGTTGTCAGTAAATGACGTGCTGGGTTTACAGCGATGTAATTATCAACCAGTTACAAACCTAATGCTTAGAAAATATCTATGGTTCACGTCCATCAGTGAGAACTGAGAAAGTCTTGGATGCATTTTTATTTTTTGTTGGAATACGTACAGTGATGGTTATAAGTTAACTTTATCTGTAAACACGCCCGAGAATTTGGACATGTTGAATGTGCGGTTTAAGTTATTCTGTGTTATTACGCAAACAGTAGAGAATGACACAATAATCGCGGATATATTATTATTAGAGACCGGAAAAATTCATGGGTTCGCTGACCCGTAGGCTCGCCTCCAAGAATATTTGTGAACTGAAGCAAACAGCAGCTGTTTATTAACTGCTCGCTGACACAGTGAAATGGGCCTGTATTTAGGTACATTTTTGTTATTGGCTCAGCGACTCACACGAGGTGTCAAATATGTCAAGGATCAATTGTGAAACTGACACGAACTTAACAGTTACTGGAATTCCAGCTTGTGCCTAAAAGAGGTCCCTAATTATTATAGTATTCAAGTCTATCGAATGCTTAGATTGTTTACAAAATTTAAGTGCGTATAAACAAGTTTACTCTACGATAAAGGAGACAATACGCCACAGTGCGTCAATAAAAGTAACACTGTAGAAAAAGTTGGTAATTTTACTCATCAAGTTCACGGAGATGTATCTCAACCTTGTATAAACGACCTCGTTTCCGCACATGTGTGGAAATTTTCACACGGTAGTGTGTTCTTCACGCAAACGACTCGGAAATTTCGCTCGCGTGTTACGTAAAATTTCCATAGAGGGCCTGCGCCAATATGTAAGGAAACATTTAATTTCCAGTTGTGTAACTTCCCTTTACATGTGTGGTGTAGTTTGGCCATACATGCGGAGGGATCTAGCTTCTATTACACGTAGAGTGAATTTACCTAACTTTTTTTTTTTCACAGTGTAAATATCAGAGCAAGTATATACTTCACTGTCATTACTGTGATCGGACAACAGTAGTTTCGATACACATTTGACGACTGCAAACCAGTAAGGAATAAGGGAATATATCGTTGTGAACTCACGTGGTACCTTCTTGTACGCTAAGAAGCCAATGAATACGCGACTGTGACCGGTGAGTGTATAGGACTGAGAAGTCTAAGCTACTGCCAGATGAATACGCGAAATAGTCGTGCCTTTACTAATTTTCAAGAACAGTTATTCTGTACTGTTTTAAAAGCAATGAAAAAATTAGTTCAATTGCTCAATAAAAAAAAATTAAAAAAAGAAAAAAACACAGAAAATTCGTCCACTGAAGGCATTTTGTTAATAGTTAGGAAAAGCTATGATTGGACCAGAAACAATTTTCATCGGACGTTTCGCAGAGAAACTTTACCGCTTAAGCATGAGGATTTTCAGAGTTCTCACAACGCTACACTCTGCTCTGAATATAAATTGGCTGCGAAGGAGGAAGTTAAGTTGAAGTGAGTGGTTAAAAGATTCAATACAGGAGTGGATTCAGAGTGATCCTTTAACCTTTCCCGACATTAATGTTACAAACTTTGCCGTACGCTTTCAATTTTGTTAGCTCACATACTTCACTCTAAGCATTGGAATATCTGTTACAAACAACTATGAACAACACTCATTAGCAGAGACCTGAATAATTTACGTTTTCAATTGGGCACAAGCTCGAACTCCAACAACTATAAGTTTGTGTCACTTTCGCAATTGGCTTTTGGCTTTTGACATCTACTGAGTGTCTCTGAGCCAATTACGAAAATATAAAGCCCAATACACACGGTTATCTTTACCTTCTTGTTCAAGGTGACTTGCATCGTGTGAATGGCCGACTTGTATGCAAGTAGCGTGCATGCAAGATCTTGCATTCTAGCTAGAATTATTTAGATGCGGTTCTAATTTTCATGCACCTTCCCGTGCAAATCGTTTGTTTATATTTTCATGTGGGCTCGTTTATGTACGTTAATATATTCTAAATAGTATTTATTTGAGAGTAGAACACAAATTGAAGCCTCGTATAGGCACAAATCTTTATTTTTTCAGTTTCTATCCTGTATATAGGATAACTGTGATGTATCGTATAATTTAAAATGACAAATTCAATATCCTTGTTATTTTTATAGTAAGAAAAATTACAAAATCAATAAAATAATGTAAGAAACAAAAAAGGGTCTCGTATTTCTAACCTTATTTGGCATACAGGCACATTGAAGCTAGTACGCAAGTACTGCCGTGTGTACGGTACGTTCATGAAGTATGTATACAAGGGAGTGTAAACTTTCTTGTTCACCTTTTCGTGATCACCTCGGTGTACAAGAAAGATGCCCGTGTGTATTGGGTTTTACTAATACACACATATAACACTTTAACAGCAAGCAAATAATAAGTATCTGATGTCTGCTTAAATTCATAAATGTACTTGCAGGCTAGTCTACAGGTCAGTGAAACCGCGTATTTTTCCCGTCTCTACTCACTAGTATGGATCGGTGAAAAGATTTCAGCATCAGTTTGCTTCACTTCCTCGTGTCAACATCCGCGGCTCTTCTTCGTGGTCTCTAATTGGCTGAATTTAACTATCACGTGTCTTAATTATGACCCCCCTGTTTTCAGCGGAAGGAATCTTGCTCCACTTTGTTTCATATGCCTTACGTGCACATCTGCAGTTCTGCTTCGTGGTCAGTGATTGGATTTTTTAACTCTCACACACTCTAAATCTGAATTAGTGAATATTCACTGATTCACACTGATTGATGGAGCAGTTACAACAGTTTGAATCAGTGAAAGTAGTTAGAGTTTAATTTGTAAATACTCACTGATTTCCTTCAAGAATGCCAACATCTCACAAGTGAATCAGTGAATATTCACCGGTTTTTTCAGTTGTTTTCAAAGAAAAGTTTTCACTTATTGAATCAGTGGAAAATTACTGAATAATTGTGGACATTCGCTAATTAACTTGTGGAATGTTGGCACTCTTTATAGGAATCAGTGAAAAGTCACCGATTTCACAGTGGTTTCTCACTGATTCAGTTTGTTCAAACTGCTCCATCCATCGGCGTGAATAAGTGAATATTCACTAATTCAAATTTAGAGTGCAAGCCTTGGGATTCTACTGGCAAATCTCAAGAAATGTGTTGTTGCAGGAACGGTATTGTAATTGGCTCAGTCAAATGAGATACAGCACGTCACATTGACTCTCTGCCAATAACCATGAAGCTGAATTGCAGATGTGCACGTATTGCACTGAAACAAACTGGGGGAAAATTCTTTTCGCGAAAAATAGGGGTCTTTAGTCTTAACGTTTAACTGAAATCAGGGCCGTATGTTATTCGCAATAATCTTATTCTGACTGGTAGGGTCAAATGAGAAATGTATTTACACAAAGACACTCTGCTAATAAGAAATAAGCAGAACTGCAGAGGTGGAACTAAGACATTGGAACAAGGTGGTGAAGAAAAATTTTCGCAAAAATCAGGTGTCCCTACTCTTTAAGGACATGCGGGATCCCATCTTAATTTAAAGAGAAATTCCATTTGCATATTAGCATAGCAATTACCGTTACTTGATTTTCACGGAAAGTAAACTCACTTTACTTAATTTAAGTAAAATGTATACGGTAAGTATCACTTACCCAACGGGGAAATTTGCCTTATTTAGTAACACAGTATTTGTAACTTGCTTATTATTCATAGGCCCGCAAAAAAAATTATTTTACGGAATCTGGCAGGTATTTCATATTGGAATCAAATACAGTTATTTTCGAATTTAGAAAGAAATAGAATAATAATCGGCAGAAAACAAATGAAACTCTCAACTTGGAAGAAGTAAACCAAAACTATCCAATTCTCTGAAGTGAATCACACTTAAATATAATGACTTTGAAGAGTACTCAAAACTTTAACGTCACAATTTTAAAAATTCATGTTTTTATGTATTATCACAAACATTAGAAAACATTTGCATACAAAAATTATTAAATATACTTAGTTGACGCCGTTAATATAAGAAAAAAGTAAAAAAATTTGTAAATGTTAGTGATAACATTTTGATTGAAACGTTTTAGAATTTTAATTTGGTGTTTAAACACTGTAAGACAGTTAAGTCATAGAACCGCACTTTTTAGAATTAACTTCATTAGTAACGTGAAAACTTTTGTTATTATCTAGGAATGTTATTGAAACTGAAATTTTCTCATGCGAACAGTGCGAAATCGAGCCATGACATTTTACTCTAAATTAATCAATAATAAAAGTAAAAACTTAGTGATTTAGAAAATTTTAAACGCAGTTTCATACCTTCTGTGTTCCGCCAGCAAACTGATTTGTGAACATTCCCTCGTAGTCAAATTGTCTGCAGGTGTCACTACACTTTGTGTTTGAATTCGACCCAATGAACAACGCTTCAAATTCCCAGGTTGAAATAACTTACATCGAAAATATGGACGATTTTGTTTTTACTTGCGCGGAGGTGTTATTCGTCCAGTTTCGCAGGTTATGTATCACTCAGGCGAAGAGAGAATCTAAAATCAGTCGGTCGCGATTGGCGCATTACGCTTACACGTCAGAGCCGGGCGACCGTCACACAGCTAATGTCGCTCCGTGGATGTTCAGCGTCTCCCGCGCTCTGACGCCGGTGTGGACGAAGGAAGGGGGATGAGGGGAAGGAACAAGTGTCCATCGCGCATGCGCCAACCCAATCCGCCGTTACTGAGAGGTAGGTCACAACTTAAAAGTCGTCAGGACCACGGCTTTTGAAGTTCAAGTCTGGACACTGCTATAAAATGTTAACCCCCTTATGACGGATTTTAGTTCCTTTATTATCCGTAAATACGAATGTAAACTGGTGGCGCCACTAGCACACTCGTGCTAGTAATTATTTTTCCAACATAAAATGTATTATATTTTTTTTAAAGTACAAATATAAGAAACTTAAGTTAATCCAGAATTTTTTTAAGTACTTCAGTTTTGATTAAAATAATGAACTTCTCTTTACAACAGCCCCACTGCGATAGTGCCGCCAGCAGTTTCGTTCAGTCATTAGGAGGTCAAACACAAAGCGGTGGGCGAATGGTCTGACCATTCACCTTCCACCAAGGCGATCCGCGTTCGATTCCCGGCGGGGTCGGTCCCGGATTTTCGTATGTGGGAATCGTGCCGGACGACGCCGTTGGTCGGCGGGTTTTATCGGGGATCTCCTGTTTCTCCCGCCATGTCATTCCGGCGCTGCTCCACACTCACCTCATGTCACCCCTCACCAACTCTAAAGACCTCGATGTTAAGCGCTGACCAAAATCTCCCAAGCACTCACAAAGCATTGGATAGTAGGTGAGCGTCCAGACCTGTACTTCTAAGACCGTGGTATGGACCACAACCCTGCAACAAGGATAGAGAAACGAATTCTTAAGCCCAGTACACACTATCCATAATTCAGTATATAATTCCGTACCTAACTCAGTACCAAGTATAGCACAGCGACAGTGTGTACCGCAACTACTCTGGTTCCAGACAGAATTCCGTGCTTAATTTCACTGATAGAGTCCGTCGTATTTTTTATCGTAGTGTGTGATTACGCGCATGTGCAATGTACAGTTTCATCCATCATGCGAAGTACGCAAGCAGGGTTGCCAATGTGATTTGAATATAAGTAAAGTTATTGTTTCCTGCTATACAATGCCTGCCAGAGTTATCAATACATAAATAATACAAGATTGTTTAACTTATTTGGGAGTCACGCGCGTGTCTTGTTTATGAAATATTTTCGGGAATTCAACAGTTATACTTTATAGATCACAGCAACCAACATCACAAACATATGTTTATTCTTTATGTACCGAAAGTTGTTAGTAAATAGTGATAGTGTGTAAGCATCGCAGACGTTTTGCTACATAATTCTGGTATAAAATCGCTATCGAACAGAAATAAGAGAGGAATTGAATAGAAAATTAAGGATATTGTGTACCGGGCATTAGTTACATCAAAGTCTGGGTCTTATAAATATTACGATTAAAAACCATAGTTACTTAAACAGTTTAACATGGTAACATGAATAACGCAAAATACGCTACTTATTTCTGGGTACATTACAAGCAACACTGTCTTTTGGTGTAAAGAAGTTTGCACCTAATTGTTTCACTGATGTTATCTTCTGAGTACAGTAAAATACGTACACGATGTGTAGAGCCCATGAGTTTGTCGAAAAAAATATTTTTGCACCAGTTTGTTTCATTGCATTACGTGCACATCTGCAGCTGTGCTTCGTGGTTATTAGCAGAGAGAAAGAGAAAGAGATTTTCGTCATTGCGTAACATCGAGGTCTTAAACTTTGTGAGGGGCGACGTGAGGTGAGTATGGAGCAGCGTCGGAATGAAAGGGCGTGGGAAACGGGAGATCCCCGAGAAATCCCGCCGACCAACGGCATCGTCCGGCATGATTCCCACATGGACATTTCGTGAGTTCAACGACCAACAAGCTAGACTCCACAGTACTGTATACACGCTGTCTTCAGCTACTTGTATATTGGTTGCTGTTCCAGTGAGTAGCCAGTTTACTGACCAAGAAGGTAAAAATGTGATTCAGTGGGGTGCGATTTTGTAGGCTTACTATTGGTCCGTCATACTCGAGGAGTAATCTTATAAACTGTGGCCCAATCTCGAGAGTAACTTACTATATTCTGTCCAGTCTAAGGTTGCAGCAGAAATAATAATTGCTAGCGAAATAAATCAAAGCATTTTAATTTTATTTTGATTCCACACATTGTGAGTGTGCCTAATACAGTTACCTTATATTTTTTCCAATATTTCAGAAGAAATGTATGCTCTGCAAAATTTTTATTGTCATTCACTTGCATGAATTTGCTGCAACCTTAATATGGATGGAGTATAGTAGTACAAAGTTTGAAATCTTACTTGGTTTCAAATGAATTCGCGAAATTCCCGGGTCTATAGTTATAATCAGCGTGTTTTTTTTTTTTTTTTTTTTTTTTAATGAGACGTCTCTAATTTGGCCATGTCAATCAGAGCAATTTTACTGCGACTCCACACGTCTGTGATTTGTTGGTAGAACTCCAAGACTGTGAGGGTTATAAACGTTCAATCACTGGCCACGATGCACAGACGCAACAAGTGCACATCAGTAGGGCTAGGAATATTTCACGAGTTCAACTACCAACATGCTAGAATCCATTATCCTGTGTATACCGAAGCCCTACCATTTGTCCATTACCTGCTACTCATTCATACAGCAGACAATGAACGAATACACGGGGCTTGAGTATGAATAGGACGTTGGATTCTAGCATGGCGGTCATCGAATTTGCGAATTTTTCCTAACCCTAAACATACGGGCTTGAAAAAAGGTAGGTAATTATTTTTTTCATCAAAAATCAGACACGCTATGCGACACCTGTTCAATAATAATGGAAATATGTTTTTCTTGTACACGTTTGAATTCTGATGGTGGCACGAGAGTTTGAAAATTGTGTTTTACTTAGTGTTGGTAGTATCATAGAACCTCCGGCAAAAGAATCTAATAAAATAATTTTCTCAATTTATACGTTGAGCTGCATTTGTGTTATTGCATGTTCGCTAGGAGGGACTCAATTTGCCCTATAAATGCTAAATGCAAAAAAAAAAATACCGAAATAAGTAAATGAAGTAAAGAAAAAAGTCACCGAATACATAGCTTTAAAAACCTGTGAAAAATTAAAAATGTAATGGTTATCTATACCTTAATGAATAAATTACAACGCAAAATATTTAACAAACAATTTGGTGGGACTGTTGTTGTACAAACCTTTGTATAAAGTACAACTACACGCTTAGAAAAATAATAATTCGTAAGTAAGAGATGTGTTACGAACGTAACTTCATAAAGCCTTGCGGTCAAACAATGTATGGAGTTTTCTTGGGAATGTTAAGTTAAAGGCAAATAGCCTTTGTCACGCATTTAGTTGAAATCAATTGAATATGTGTGCAAAAGTCGTGCTATTTGAACATGAAGTTTTAAAAAAAGTAGACTGCTTATGACTTAGTAAAGAAAAAGTAGAAAGAAGTTCAATTTAGATGAGTTGGTCTAAATGCTTTGGTAACAAGCACAAAGGCCTACATTTAGAACTCAGCGCATCTACTGTTTTTTCCTATTTTCCAATTAAATAATAAATTATATGTAAGAAGGTGAGTATGTCAAGCAGTAATTATTTATGTATGTTCATTTTAATGAGCATAGTTAAACAGAAATTGTGATTTATTCTTGATATTCTTACGAAGACAAAGGTTATACCTCTTCGAAGAATTTGTTTCACAGCTGATTAATTTCCAAGGATTTTCATCGTAATGTAACCAATTTTCTACAATGGACATTTTTCACTACGGATAGTTCGGGATAAAGTGAGCTCTTTTGAAACACTAGTTACATTTTTCTTTTCAGATAGTTCATTATTTCCGTCCACATTTTAGTGTAAACAAAGCCACCTGGTTAATAATCAAAGTGTACATAGACTGTATTGCATTCAAAAGTTAACGCCTGAGATCACGTAATATTTTTTAATCGTTATTATGTACACAATAGTCTTCAATGGAGCTCGTTTTATCTCGAACCTCCTATACCTCTAAATCTTAGCTACTAGCTGAAGGTGACCACTGGCGTGGGTGGAGAAGACGACTGCATACAAGCTTACAGTAATTCAGAGTTAAGGTTGTTAACAGAAAATAACGTGGACGTTGCAGTTACCTAGTGACTGGAGTCATAGCCGTCTTGAGTAGAAGGCCGCGGCCACAGACTAAATAGTAATACAGACATGAAACAATGTGTCGGCTCTTTTGAAACGGGCGAACTCCGCCGCTTATTGGCTGCCCAAAGCTGTCGCTTACTAGCCCCGTGTCTGTTTGGCTCCTGCATGTTACGGCAGGTTTCCTATTGGCCTGGCTGCCGGCTAGCAGGGCAGCCACCTTACGCTGATTGGCGGTATGCGTCTCCGCCATGTTGCTGGCCAGGGAAGCCATTTTGCTGGCGTGTGTGACTGAGTTCGCTTTCCTACCAGCTGTTTCACTTCTGTATACCTAAATATTCTGTGCCGCGGCCTTACATCTGGCAACCCTGCCAGGAAGGGTCATTTTAACACTTATTTTAGCTCTCCACAGACAATGGCTTTGCCTGATTCATAGAGACATGAACTTTTCGCGAAAAGAATTTTGCCCCACTTTGTTCCAGTGCATTATGTGCACGTCTGCAGTTCTGCTTCATAGATATTGGCAGCGTAACTTTGAACTGTGACGTTTCTCATTTGACTGTACCAATCACAATAAGGTTACTGTAACACCACACGCCTGTGATTTGCGTGTAAAACCCCACGACACACGAATGTCAAAACAACCAATCTCTGACCGTGAAGCAAGTCTGCAGACGTGCACACAAGTCACTGACACAAAGTGAGGCAAATTTCTTTTCGCGAAAAGTTCATGTCTCTACTGATTCATTATTGTGCCATACATATCAGCGAATTAGGGGAAGCCACAGTCGTTGGTGAGACAAAATAAGTGTTAAAATGACCCTTCCTGGCAGGGTTGCCAGATGTAAGGCCGCGGCCTTCTACTAAAGACGGCTATGCTGGAGTCCAACGTGTTACAGAATAAATTTGGCAAGTTCACGAACCTAACACACCAACTACTATATCCTTTATAGTTATTGTTTTATTTTTGTTTGGCTTAACGTCTCGTCGACAGCGAGGTCATTAGAGACGGTTACACGCCAATGTACACAATGACAGGAATTGAAATGGGAATCGGCCTTGGCCTTTTTAAGGAACTACCCCAGCATTCGCCTGGAGCTATCTCGGGAAACGTGAGGTTTGAGACCCGGGAATTGATCCCGAGTTCTCCCGACGTCCAACGTTTTACAACTTCGCGCTGAATGTCCTTTACAAGGCGGTGGCTTGTACCCCTCGTTTATTAGAGTGGTTGGGCCAACCCCCACCATCTTGTAACCGTAAATGGTCACTTGATCCGTTTTTTCCTTCCAAAACGAAAAAAAAAAAAAAAAAAAAAAAAAAAACATATACCTACTTACAAAGCATAGCTACTCATATATCCATAAAAATTTTTGTTGTATTTTATAAAATCGTTATTACGTATTAAGAGCGCGAAGTGAACATTTTTTAGCTTAATTGTTGCAAAAGGCAATGTGAACTACTTTTAGTGCCGCAGCCGTAATGTTCACGTGATCAGCCAACCAATGATTCTAACCTAGTAATCACTATATCGCTGTTTATCGCTACCTAATTATTTTTAGTTCGAGCAAATGAAATATTTCACCCACTCGTTCATATAAACACACCAGTGTAAGCAACAACAGACATTCAGAACCACGAGGTTGTAGCGACAAGATTCGTTGTACCATTTGGTTTCAACGCCTTATGATCACACCTGCAGCTCTGCGTCATGGTCGGTGATTGGCTGTTTTAACTCTCATATGTCATAGGTAGAGATATGCAAAATTCGCGTTATTTTCTGACAGCTGACTAGACTCCAAGTGACTATAGGATTGTTCGACGTCTCCCGCTGGCCGATATTGTCGTGACTTGCCGCGGAGAATGCTTACACGGTAGAGAGGCCAATCTCTGTAAAGACGTAACACTCGTCAATGATAACACATGAAAGTTCGTGGTCAATTGAATCGCAGATTATGTTCTGTTATGTATAGGAAAGTGAAGTATAGTGTGCTACCAAATGATAACGCGAATTCTGCATGTCTCTAGTCATAGGGTTCTACTACCAGATCATATACGTATGTCAAATAGAGTGATGAAAGTTACATCTGCATTTTTCATGCTTTTAAATATTGCTTATTTTTTGTTTTATTTTTCTATCATCATAATATAATTGTACACAACATTTATAGAATTGTATATTTCAAATCAAAGCCCTATATTCTCCTTATTATATATATATATTTTTATTATATGTGTAGTTGTGTGTTATTTATAGGTGTTTGCTATATATTACAGATTATATTTTGCTACGTGTGTGATGAATGCACACGCTCCATGTACCGTACCTAGAGACCCGTATATTTCGCGGGTTCAACGACCAGCAAGCTGGATTCCACAGTCCTATATACACTCTGTCCTCAGATACTTGTCTGCTCCATTGAGTGGCCAGTTGTACGTGTGACAAGGTAGGCTGAGAGTCAGTCAGCGTTTTCACGCAGCTCTACTATTAGTTTACCAGTAACACTGACCCAACACGGAAAGTTATTAACGTGTACAGGAGTTTCAAGTCTAACATCTTCTCAAACGAATTCGAGATATTTCCGGGTCGCTACACCAATAGGAATCAAACGGACTGCGACAAATAAATAAAATAAAAACAAAAACCTTACTCTGATTGGACTAGTAAAATAAAAAAAAAAATGTGTCTGAGCAAAGACACGAAGCCAATAACCATGAAGTAAAGCTGCATATGTGCACATAATGCATTGAAATGAAGTAGTGCAAAATTCATTTTTGCGACAAACTCGTGGGCTCTACACATCGTGTAGCCTACAGATTTTTACTGTACTCAGAAACTAACATCAAACGACTGTCTTAAAAATGGTTACCGTGAACAGTTCACGACCATACGGCCGCTTTCTCCGCAGAAACAAAAGGAAACAGTGTCTGGAAGACAATGTGCCGCCTCGCGCGCAGGAAAGGCGTGTACTGCAGTCAGCTGTTTGCTCAGCGAGCACGGTTCCGGCCGTTAATTCGCTTCCTTCGTGTCGAGCAGCGAGTTCGTTCAGGGCGTCGTTCCGAGCGGTATAGCAGGTGCCGTGCAATCTATTTTTTCCAGCTGTGATTTTTGCGAAGACAATTGCTTGCGGAAAATAACTGCAGAACGTTGTAATCACAGTTTCAGAAAATTGTTGTTAGTAAATTATACAACGAATTGCTTGGAATAATACAGATACATAAGGAGCCCCGATTTTGGCGAAAAATATTTTGCACAGCTTTGTTTCAATGACTTTATGCACTAACCTGTAGCTCTGCTTCGTGTTATATGATTGGATGTTTTTTTAACCATCATAGTCATGAAGGGGATCTGCCTGCTAGTCACACACGTGTGATGTCGCAGTAACCTTGTTTTGATTGGCACAGGCAAATAACTGACACCTCTATACAAAAACACTGCCAATAACCACGAATCAGAGCTACAGACGAATACATGAGGTAATGAAACAAAATAGTGCACAAATATTTTCGTGAAAATCAGGGGTCCCTTCATATACTGCAAAAATATTGTATATATTCCCGAATAATAATTAGAGATGGTGAAATATCGCAAATTCAATTACCTGCACGTTAGAATCAAATATCCTATGCATACTCAAGCCCTGTCTATTCGTTCATTGCCTGCTGTTCCACTGAGTAGCAGCTAGTGGACAAATGGTCGGGACGTAAGTATGCATAGGATATTTGATTCTAACGTGCAGGTCATTGAATTCGCGAAATTTCACAATCTCTAATAATAATCTTTATGTAAATATTGCAGTGCTCCTTAATTTTTTTATGAAAATAATTACTAAAGAATAAGGACCCGTAATCATTTTCTTCGGAAATAAAATGTTTTAATTTCTTATTTAGACGACTTGAGACAAACATCAATTATTCAGAACCATAAGGAAATTATTTACAGTTAAAGGTTTTCTAGGCAAATACTCATATTTTAAGTATATTTTTATTGTTTGACATAAGAAATATTTTTTGAATAAGACGAGGTTAACCGATAAATATAAGAGTTTATTGTTAACATTCACAGACTGACGTCACGAGTCAACACGGGAAGTTTCGAGATGTAATTTTCCGGCAAGTTAAAATCCGAACTCAAATAAATTTCTACGACGTTTGCTATTGGTAGGTATGTGATATTTCGCAAGTTCAATAACCAATGTCCTGTGTAAATTCAAGGCCGGCCATTTGTCCTTTAGTTGTTTCTCACGGGAACAGCAGACAATGAACGAATCGACGGGGCGTGAGAGTACATAGAACAGTGGATTGTAACACGAGAGTCCCTCTGTATTACTAGGGACCCCTGTTTTTTCGTGAAAAGAATTTTGCCACACTTTGTTTCCGTGCCATACGTGCACGTCTGCAGTTCTGTTTCATGGTCACTAATTGGATATTTTAACTCTCACGAGCCTTGAGACTCTACAGGCAAGTTACAGACGTGTGGTGTTGCATGAACATTATTGTAATTGGCTCTGTTAAATGAGGTACGGCTCTTCACACAGACACGCTGCCAATAACCATGAAGCTGAACTGCAGACGTGCACGTAAGATACTGATGCAAAGTGATGGGGCAAAATTCTTTTCGCGACAAACAAGGGTCCCTAGGTATTAATAAATGTTTTGTTGCGAAACCGAACCACGCGGGTCAGCACTATTGCTAAGAGACACTCACCAATCTGCAGCTTTAGAAAAACTCTTCAAAATTAAGCTGACAATTCACCAATCAGACTCGAAGTTCTCGTCTTGAACCTTTTGTGTAACACTGTTCATAGAAAAATTATAATTTTATGAAAAAATTCGCAGGTTTACTGATTAGTCTTCAAGAATATCTGCGTGCTGAAGTGGAAGGCTGCTCATTGGATGCTCGCTGACGCGGTGATACCTAGAGATAGGAAATTTCGGGAAAATATTTTTGCAGCACTTTGTTTCAGTGCCTTACGTGCGCACCTGTATCTCTGCTATGTAGTCAGTGATTGGATGCCGTAACACCCAGCGTGTGGAGGTTAAACCCGCGTATCACAGACGTGATGTGTGGCGGTTATCCGTGTACTGATTGGCACAGTCAAATGAATAACGACACTGCACAAAAACACTCTGTCAATAACTTTGAAGTTGAAATGTAGGTGTGCACGTAAGACACTGAAACAATGTGGGGCAAAAATCTTTTCGGGTCAAAATCGTGGTCCTAATCATGTGCTATTACTGTGTCAACGAGCAGTCAATGATCCTCTGGTTGATAGCACAGAAATTCTTGAATGCCAGCCTACAGATCAGCCCTCAAATTTTCCCAGTCTCTAGTCGAGAGACAATTGTATAAGTAGGGCCCGGTAATTTTCGCGAAAAGATTTTTGCAGCACTTTGTTTCAGTGCCTTACGTGCGCACCTGCATCTCGGATTTGTGGTCAGTGATTGGATGCCGTAACATCCAGCGTCTTGAGGTTAAACCCGCAAATCACAGACGTGATGTGTGGCAGTTATCCGAGTACTAATTGGCACAGTCAAATGAATAACAACTCTGCAAAAAACACTCTGCCAATGATCATGAAGTTGAGCTGCAGGTGTGCACGTAAGGCACTGAAACAAAGTGGGGCAAAACTCTTTTCGCGAAAATTACCGGGCCCTATGTATAAGTGACACGACCTTACAATTCTTAAGGGGGATGGAGCGCCAAAGCAATGAATTTTCACAATTTTCGAAATAACTTTTTTCCCTTGCTTATTATCCGGAAATGACACTTTTGTACAACCTATCACATTACTACGTAGGCACAAACTTTCATATTTTTGGAGCAGTGATGGCAGATAGGAAAAAGAGACATTTAATGACACACATAAGAAAGTCTGTAACAATGTAATAAAGTAAGAAGGTGTACAAAAGTGTAACCTACGTATTGCCGAGACTTGATTTTCTGTAATAAGCGAGGGGAAAAAGTTATGTCGAAAATTGTGAAAATTCACTGCTTTGGCGCTCCATCCACCTAAAACGTCCTAGCTTGAGCTCAAACGTAAACACTAACTTTACAGGTCCGTGGCCATGATTATTATTACTTTTTTTTCCCCTTTTCATCCGATTTGTATATTTCTGCTACTTTTTAATACAATCATAGCAGCGAAAGTAAGAAATACATTAGCTATATGCCACCGTACTGTAAGGTTAATATTATTGATAATACGGTCTTCACCGAGCTAGGTGATGTAACCGTAACACGTTGGACTTGCGTTTGAGAGGACCCGAATTCGATTCCCGACATCGTCCATTTTGATGTGGCCTTTCCGATGTTTCCTGAAGTCGCTTCAGGTGAATGCTGGGCTGGTTCCATAACAAAGGCCGTGGCTGAGTAATCTCTCAATGGAATCCTTGTGCTTAAATGGCGTGTAACAATCTCTAATGACTTTGCTGTCGACGAGACGTAAAGATCCTTTAAAGGGCCTCCCTACTTGCGCTTAAAATGCGTTTCAGCGAAGTTATGACTATTCTTTATATGATGAAACTATTTGACGCGCATTATATTTGTGAATCTAAGGCAAAAACACACTTAAGTCTATGTCGCTATAGTTTTAAAAATTCTGCACGTTTATTAGAAACATCATTTTCGGGCCTCCCAAAATGACCGAATGTGTCTGTTCCAGACTGCCGTATCTGAGAAAATAAGAACCAAACAAAAAACACAACTATAGAAACAAACGTTAGACCTTGAACTATGCTGGCCACAAATAAAATAATGTGGTCACCGCTTAAAGTCCCATAGGAAAAAGGATAATAGTAAATTACTGCACGCCAGCTGAGTGGCTTGCGCGGAGAGGCGATAATGAAATACATACGTCGGTCAACGGCAACCTTACAGCTCCTGCCTCTCACACAAATACAGCTTTTCTAGGGAGGCCCCTTAAGGCCATGGGACTCTATTTATGCTATTTTAGTAAGTTCTATTATTTAAATCTTTAAAACGGGCAGATGTCTCAAAACCGTTACATATAAATGTTGAAATTGTTTGTACTATGTAGCGTGATATTTTTTGAAACATGAGTTTGTATAATTTTGGCTATCAGTTGACGTCAAGAAAATTTAATCACGTCAATAATTAGCCAAATTATAGAATCTTACGTTTTGGAAAAAAAAAAATAGGCTCCGTAGTAGGCCTACAAACAATTTCCAGCATTTCTGTGTAACCGTTCTGCGACACCTGCTCCCTTTCAGGATTTTAAAATATTAAACTCGAAAAAAAAAATTACGGCATAAATAGGAACCCGGGACCATAAATAAAAATAGGACGGACTTTTCGAAATTTCTCGTTAGCGAGATCAGCCCGTATCAAAGATGAAGGCACGCAATTTCTCTTCTGCACGCCTATCTGTTCTGTGTCCGGGACGAGCATGCCGGCGGCAGGCACGTGTGCCGAAGCCACACACTCGCCGAGGACGAATCGATGCCCGAACGTGTGGGGCTTCCCACGACCCCATCCCTGGCACAAACAACCCTACATTACGTACCCGTCCTGTGCTTTTCCAACGCGACCTGTCGGTCTAAGACCGCCGTCGCGGCAACCCCCTTCCGAGGCACACAATCGGTGCGTATACAGAAGCGAATTGGCATGGCGAGGTCTTTGGTGTTAGCCGGTTATTGCTCGACCCATTGACTGGGTGAGAGATTTTGGTCAGCGCTTAAGGCGGCCGCCTACCTCACGCTTCAAATGCGTTGCGGTGTGTTTATAAACAGGTTTTTCTACGAAATATTCCACGTGTGTCCATTGTGCCATAGTACGAAAAGACAACTAACTTCAGACAAAGTCGGAACATCATTGTTAAGACGCCACGCTCATTAAAAACACTGTTTCCAAGCCCTCCAACATGACTAAAAACCACTTTTTCAGACTTCCGTACTTCAAAATGTACTAACCGGATGTATGTGAAACTCAGATTGCAACCTGCGCTGAACTTAGTTGTAGACTTTCCACCAATAAAATTACGTTTCAGCGGGAACCTTGCACGCTAGTTCAGCGCTTGGCTTGTTGGGGCGACGTGGCATTTGATGCGCTCTTCAAGGTCCATCTTACTGCTCCGTCGCCTTTTTAGCCTCTCACACGCGGGTAGGCGGCGCCCTTAACATTTAGGTCTTCAGCGCTGGAGAGGGGTGATATGAGGTGAATGTGGAGCGGCGCCGGAATGAACGGGCGGGGGAAACGGGAGATCCCCGAGAAAACCCGCCGATCAATGGCATCGCCCGGCACGATATCCATTGATTGAATTTCGTACCAAATTTGTTTTTAGTCCCTTATGTGCATTTGTGCGACTGTGCTTTATGGTCAGTTATTGAATGTTTTTAACTCTCATGTCCATGTGATTCTACCAGTAAAGAACATATTCTGGAGTGGCAGTTACCTTGTTCTGGCTGCGACAAACAAATTTGAGGCATCTCAGCTCAAAGACACGTTGCCAACAACCATAAAGAAGGGATGCAAATGTGAACGTAAGCAGTTAAACAAATTCGTGCAAAATTCTTTTCACAAAAAAAAATCATTGGATCTAGATATTGCTAGAGACAGATCAAATCCACGTGTGCAATGGGCTACTACTAAATGCATGTGAAATTCGTGTTATTAATTGGTGACAAACTAGATTCCTATTGTTACAAGTTTAAGCAAAAACTTTATATGTAGGCAATTCCCTGAGCTCTTATGATTAGAAATGAAAGAGTTGAAATAAGTTACTGATTTTTGCGCAGCACCCCGAGTGCACCGCTGTCTTCACTCTTGAGGTCTTCGGTTCGACTCCCGTCGCACACCTCTTCGCCCGTCAGCCCGCCGCAGCAAGTCCTCTTGTTTCGCCCAATACTGCTCCGAAGGTATGTGCCTGCAGCCTCACAGTAGACTCTGGCGTCACCAAGATGTCTTCGCCAGTCTCTCTCCACAAGCATAGCACATTCCTCTAGCACGACCAATAGCGAACTCTCCCCAAATCTGTTGATTCGGCCCTTATATACTTGGCAGAATTCTGGGGATTCACTGCATTACAGGGGTCTAAAAATAGACATTTCATCATGCTTCTGATATGACTTGAGTCTCGTACGCTGATCCCTATTATGTATCTCGTCGGGATTCCCTCTATGAGACAGCCCGGCTTGTCAGCCATTGGCCAGCCCTCAAAGTGTTTCGACACAGGCCCCAGCCAGCCCGCCCTCGGAATTATAGCAAGCAACACTATGCTCTGTATGCTCCTGAGCACAATGTGTGATTTCGTTGGCCACGAGTCTCTATGTGTTACTTAAATGCTTGGCAGGAGATTGGTCACTCTACCTTGTGTCTTGCAGTTGTTGGTCAGAAGCGATATCTGTCAAAGCAAATTGATTTTAAAATGTTTACTACGACAAATGTCATTTTCTTTGTAAATAAGTATATTATTAGACGCCTGATTATTCCTGAGTACAGCTTTCACCATACGTTCTCTTTAATAGCATATGAATACCACGCCTGTAAGGATCAATTCATTTTTACTATATCACGCATCATAATTTCGGTTGTCGACCTATTCCATATTAGAGATATGGAAATATCGCGGGTTCAACGATCAGCTAGTTGGACTCCACAGTCGTATGTGCACTCTGTCCTTAACTATTTGTTCGTTGGCTGCTGCTCCAGTGAGTGGCCAGTTGTTCTGCTGATATATGTTCCGAGTCTGAAGGATGAGTTCAATAAGTAGGGATAGGAAATTATGCGAAAAGATTTTTGCCCCACTTTGTATCAGTGCCTTACGTGCGCACCTGCATCTCAGCTTCGCGGTCAGTGATGGATGCCGTAACACCCAGCGTCTGGAGGTTAAAGCCGCAAATCACAGACGCGATGTGTGGCAGTTATCCATGTACTGATTGGCACAGTCAAATGAATAACAACTCTGCACAAAAACACTCTGCCAATAAAAACGAAGTTGAGCTGCAGGTACGCATGTAAGACACTGAAACAAAGTGGGGCAAAAATCTTTTCGCCAAAAATTCCTGTCCCTATCAGTATGCAATGACACGATACAGTTTTAGAATCTAACCTCTGCTAAAACTTATCTGCAAAATGTCTGGGTTTCTATCCTTAATATGTAGATATGTGAAATAAATAGTGTTTTATTTCAGGCACGAGCTAGAATTCCAGCAACTGTAAGTTCGTGCTACTTTTACGATTGGCCGTTGACTTATTTGACACATCGTTGGAGTCTATGAGCCAATAATGACATTGTAACTAAATGCGGGCCCATTTAACTGTGTCAGTGAGCAGCCAACGAACAGTTGCCACAGAATATTTAGGTATACAGAAGTGAAACAGCTGGTAGGAAAGCGAACTCAGTCACACACGCCAGCAAAATGGCTTCCCTGGCCAGCAACATGGCGGAGACGTCTACCGCCAATCAGCGTAAGGTGGCTGCCCTGCTAGCCGGCAGCCAGGCCAATAGGAAACCTGCCGTAACATGCAGGAGCCAAACAGACACGGGGCTAGTAAGCGACAGCTTTGGGCAGCCAATAAGCGGCGGAGTTCGCCCGTATCAAAAGAGCCGACACATTGTTTCATGTCTGTATTATTATTTAGTCGGTGCAGTTGCTGTTTGCTTGAGTTCACAGATTCACAGATATTCTTCTAGGCTAGCCTACGTGTCAGTGAACTCACAAATTTTTCCCGTCTATGCTAATACATTCTGATAATGCCACTATAGAGCGAAGTGGCACCCATCACACTGGTCTCGTAGCCATAATGACACGGGTTAAATTAACGATACGACTAATAACACTTTCTTTCTTGGTTTCCCGAAATATACTGGAATGGTCTCTTGTTTCAAGCTCTGTCAATTACCCACCCCTTTCCTTCTGACTGAGCATCTTGTTCCGTCTGTAGTGGTATCGTTGTCATTCACGTGCCGGGTCTTATAGGTTACAAGCTGGAGGCTGATTGCAGTGTCTTGTGAAAACAATTTCGAGGTAAATGTGAAACTGAGAGAGCAATATTTGTAATGTGGCTTTATAATATAGCTCAATGACATGCACAGTAACTGTACTCTGTTCAGAAATTGAACAAAGTAGAAATAACGCAAACTGATACTCCACGAGTAGAGACGGGAATAAGTCGCAGGTTCAGTTACCTATTGGCTAGCCTTCAAGAATATGTGAGTACTCAAGTAGACATCAACTTTTCATTGGCTACTCTCTGACACTCACTGTGAAAAATGTTAGTAATGTTACTCATCATAAGTATGGTAATATTCCCCAATCTTAAGAGGGAAATCTGATTTCCGAATATGTGTAGAAATTTCCGCAAGGTAGTGTATTCGCCACATAAACCACTCGGAAGTTTCGCTCGTGCGTTATGTCAAATTGCCCTAGAGGGCTTGTGCCAACATGTAATGAAAAATTACATTACCAGTTGAGTAACTTTCCTTGACACACGTTGAGTAATTTTCCTTCGCTTGTAGAGGTAATTAGCTTCCATTACATGTAGAGTAAATTTACCTCAATTTTTTTTACACGTGACACACACATTACTACTCCTCAATCTACTTGCTTCTTGTTAATAATTGATCGCCCGCTAGGAAGTGTCAAATAAGTTAAGCGTCAATTGCAACAGGGATACGAACTCTTAAAGTTAATTGGATTCAGCTAGTGCCTCAAAGAAAGGGTGAATTTCTAAGGTCCCTATCTACGAGCCACCTTTTTTTGCAGTAAGCCTTTCCCCATAGATATTTTTGTTCGCTGGGAAGGTCAGAAGATTTCAATGTGTATCATCTGCTGTAACCCTGTCACGCAATGGAGGATAGTAATACGTAAACAGTGGAACATCTAATTTAGTTAATCAACAGTTCCGTGGCCTTCAAGAATACGACTGAACATTGCCTAATGGCCATGTTACACGATTCTAGATTCGTACCAGCTTGTGCGAGGTCTCCAGTTACAACTGTTGTATAAGCTAGTCCGTCAATCATCATGATGTTTGTCATTTGTGTGGTCTGACTGTATTCCGAGTTAGCTGACAGGACCTTCAGTATTTTCTGTAATGTTTCGCTGCAGCGTTCACAGCTGCCCAAGTGACAAATATCTTTAAACAAAATTATGTGCCAAAATGATTTTGCTCTCTTAAACCTTCAAAATTAAATACATAAATACGGAATTCATCCTTATTGCTTAACAGTAAAGGAAATTTGGTTAAGACTGAGAGTACTGCTTTTTTAAGTTTTTTTAATATAAACTCTGAATTAAAACAGTAGTTTTAACGAGGGTAAAAACCATATAAGTGATTTTCTAACCCAAAAGCTTAACTATTTCGCTCAGCAATGCTAGCCGGGTGGTAAAAATGCAATTAACTGTCATGTCGTTGTTGACTGGGGCAAAATTAATTTTTTAAATTGCTTTTAAATGCGAAGAATACATTCTAGTGGAGAAATGCAGACATATGGTTTATTCCCGTTAGTGCCTACTGGTATGACTTTAAAGATCCTAAAATCACTTGTTTCGAATGAATTTGTTCGGATTTTCAGTATCCTGAAGCCAACACAATGATTTGTGCAATTTGTACAAAACCTAATTAACTATCTGACAGTTGGGCAAGAAAGTCCATGTTCACTGTGTACCATAATCGCATACTTACGTTCGCCTAGAAAACTTCGCAACAGTACACCAGACGTACCATAATCGTAGGCTAATTATAATTAGGTTTACCTAGTGTACTTCATAACAGTATGCCAGACGATGGTGTGTCGATAATACTGTTCTATACTAGATAGTATATTGCCTGGTATAGAAGTCATACGTCAGATCTTGCAGAATCGTATGAAAACTATAAAATCAAGTTCGGGGGCGGGCATCACTCATTAATTTATTATTTATCATAGAACCCTAAACAATGCTCTGATCAGTCACACGCCTATACTGAAAATAAATGTTTTTATAACATTCTTTGCTTTACACTTAGGTTTGCTGGCATTAAATAATATTAAAATAATTTACTTAGATAATATCTATCGTTAATCAACATGCAACGATGGAAAAATTCTGACAGTTGACAAGTAAGACTGACTATCGCGAAATTTTGTTATTATACGGTGGGTGAAGTGACATAACATTAGCTTTATCATAATAGCCAACTCGACCAAAATGTTGTTTCAAGCATTATATACTTAAGTAAAACATTTATTTAGAACGGTGGATTATTATTTTTGAAATGGCATAAAATCTACCTGCATACACTCTTGTAAGTGAACAATTCACTACAATGAAGGAACAATCAGAATTGAAGAACATTCAATACACAAATAAAAATTTTTTGGAGAATTTCGTGTTTAAAATTTCTGAGCAAAGAAAAATTATTACTGTAAAGAAATTCAAAAGTACATTGACAAGTTGCTGTAATATCGACCACACGTGTGACATCAAATCAAAAGTGCATAGAAAGTATTCTTGAGGAATCGCCTGCCAAGTTGAGTCAACCAAAGTCCACAGTTCATCGACATTGGGTTTGAATGGGAATGACAGACTAAGTAAGGCTATCTACGTCCCGACATTACCATTGGAGCTGCATTGGAAGAACATGCCAGTTAGGGAAGATGAGGTACTGTATCTACATTATTCTGTAGGAAAGAAGGCAAGTTATGGCTCATCGTGGCCGGGCACAGTCTTTGTGGAATATGACCACAGGAGTGTGATAATTGAAGTGTACCACAACATCTATGTTGTAACGTGGATGAGAATTTCCACATTTC
Source organism: Medauroidea extradentata (assembly GCA_003012365.1). Classification (NCBI taxonomy): domain Eukaryota; kingdom Metazoa; phylum Arthropoda; class Insecta; order Phasmatodea; family Phasmatidae; genus Medauroidea; species Medauroidea extradentata. The sequence continues at coordinate 33,037 of PNEQ01043950.1, forward strand.
TTAGCAGCAGAGATCCTTTAAAGTACTCATAACACTACCAAATAATTCGAGATCATTTTTAATTGACGTATACTGTTGAGAAATGCATTATGGTGAAATTTCAATATCGAAAAACTTTCTCCACACAGGTATTTGATCTTGGCTATCCGTTTGTTAAATTTATAGATCCTGAATCCATGGTCCTAGTGTCGGGAACACATGCTGTTACGTTTCTTGTACACTTTGTTGACACTTTCGTGGTCTTGCTGCTGAAAAATATATCAATTACGTTGCAGTTAATGCTTCCCCGCGACTATCGTTAAATTATCTAAGATAACACAGGTTACTAAAAAAATATGTAAAATAATAAACATTCCACGGGAACATTCAAGTTTAAAGCAGCAGATTTTTTCAGTTATTTAAATAATTTTTAAAGATATGCTCAGGGGATTTGTAGAAATGGTATGCTAATACCATATGGCAGTTCTTGCATAAATTAAATTTCGCCAATGTCCGTGCAGTCAAACAACGGCGTAGCGTGGTTGTGCTCCAAGGCGTGTGGTATTAGCTCCGACTATACATTCTGAGGACATGGCAGTTGTGTTGCAGAGTTCGAAGTGTATTTATTACTGGGACAATTCGTATCTTGCTTCTTGTACAGTACTGGCTCCTGTTATTACTAGTCTAATGGTTTCACAGACAACTCAGACTTGTGTATTAGTCATTGCTTAGCACCGCACATCTGTGGAACACTCCACGTTACGCCGCTGCAATCAAGCGTTCTAGAAAATCAAATCAATGTCTTTTAACGTCATGCTGATCGTATTTAAATGTTTCTGAAGGGATGCTTCAGACAATAAAACGGTTCCATGACAATATTTAGAGCATGTGAGATGTGTTTATAGTTGACTTTCCTGACCAATTTGAAGTGTGGTTTGTTTTCCTCCGTGCCGTAGCTCTGAAATATTTTCTTGAATATAAATTCACCTTTATCAGACACAGTCTTACGAATATCTTCCATAGCGAAGCTTTAAAAAAAATTCACCCCTCTACTAACCCGTATTTCAACTTCCGTTACATCTTATACGTGAAAAAAAGCTTCTATTCAAATAAAGAGTTCTGCCTGCCTGCAGTTATATTGTGCTATCAAAACCTGGGAACGCGAGGGCACTAAGATCGACTTTTTTCCACTCCCCTCTTGTATCATAGCCTCTGTGCACAAAGCACTCAATTTACATGAAGTCTTTTCACCAACGACTCGCCTATACACAAGTCAATGCTGTGACCTACAGTTTGTTTATCTCGATAACATAGATAAAAGTATTATGCATGTCTTAAGACAACTGTGAAGTTACTGAGTAGAAAATTCATCAGCTAAATTTAATTCCCAAATTGCCCATTTAATTAGTTTTCCACTCTCCCAACATGAAATAAACGCAATGAAACGTAAAAACTTGTCATCAGTAGTGTAACGATTCTCAAAAGCTGTCCGTACACAAACACCATAGACACGTGGGGTGATTTTCTGATAAATACGTTTTGCTTGACTCTCTGTAGAACGTATAGCATTCTTATCCAGTGTAACTTAAACGCAATTCGTCCCGAATAAATGTGCAAACGAAACAAAGCGTTGAAATTGTCAAATTGATGTCTCTGTGTGCTGTACCGAATGAATTCCTTGCTGGCATACTTTCTAGGTACCGTAAAGTGAGGTTTATTTGAAACCCGTCCCCCCCCCCCCGCCCCTACCGGGTAACTTTGCACTACCAGATTAATTTTGCTCCATGCGAAAATTCCAAGACACCATTCTCTCTGAAGTATTGTATCTTATTAAAGCTGTGAGTTGCGAAATATTCAACAATCTGAGATCCCGCAAAACTTTACTCACCAAAAATATATTGTGCAAAGTAACTTTGAAATTTACCCCGCTTTATAGAGATGGGTGTTATTTATGCCAATTAATTACAAACCAGGAGAGTATAAACTTCAACGAATTAGTAGAATCACGAAGGAGGTACAGGGTATATTTGCCCTATGGTTACAGTTCTATAGTTATTTGCAACATGTCCTCAGTCTTGGATATTGCGACTGGACGGGTTAGACAAAGTTGTAGCATGGAACACAAGTTCTTTCCAATGTGCCCAGTGAATTATCTTAAAACTGGTAGCAGGTCATTTCGAACTCTTGCGCTTACATAGAATACACGGAGGCAGCAAAGTAGGGACTATTTCTCCGCTGTGTCCTCCCTCGTGAATCTTCTGGTCTTACCAAGGCGATCACGAGATTTCCGTGATCACCTGAGCGCATGCGTAGTCGCTCCGATAACACCGCAAGGTCGGTTTGCCTGACAATTCCCTCCGAGCTATTTCCACCGGTGGGTAATAAAATTCAAATAACTCTTCTTTCACCTCTTCCTGTCCTCGAGCGAAAAGGGAGAGAAAAAATCCCCCAACGGAAAACGGGATTGTGGGAATTGGAAGGTTGTTGAGACAGCTACCCTCGGCGTTGGAATGTAAATATCTAACCTCCCTATACCTCAGTCCCCCGTCGACTCACCCCTCGAAAAAAAACCCGGACAACCAACGGAAGAGAAGCAGATTAGATTCTATTTTTAGGAATGTTTATGTCGAAGGGCTATCATTCCCCACCATGCCTCTTCCCCCATCTCCATATTTCCTTGTTTTCGTGTTCGATTATTCGATCTGCTGTAAAGAATAGGGAGGGACTACTGAATTCCTGAAACTACGGACGATGCGGAGATACTGGAGGGAAATAAAGTGCGACTTGCATTTCTTTCAATTTATTTTGTGGTAAAATACTCCTAGGCTATAAATTTACTTTCAAACATTATAAATTTAAAAATACTCTTGTATACCATTAAAATAGTTTTACTCTAGGGGCTCCGCTACAGAAAGTGTTATAAGGATAAATAAATAAGTGAAAAATAACTGTTCTGCAAGATTGTACGAAATTAAATATAAAGAATACATGATAATTAATTCTTAAGGGAGCAGTGTAAATTAGTTTGAATTACACTAAAATGAACTAAAATGTATTACTTATAGGCCTAATTGGATCTGACGTTCCCACCTCGTTCATGATATCGAAGGCCGTAAGGCTGCAGTCGACTAGCGACGAGTGGCACTTCTAGGGACTCGAACCAGCGACCTCCCTGGCACGACGAGGGGTTGGCGGCCCATCTTGTCTTCTAGGTAACCATGAGTAGGGGCCGGAAAATTTTGCGGATTCAATTATCTGTATGTAAGAATGCACTGTCATATACCCCTACTATTTGTCCATTAGCTGCTACTCAGTCGGACAGCGGACGACGAACGAATAGGCGGGCTATTTATACATGTTTTAAGTAAATTGAAAGCTACAGAGTCTCTCACGTTCAACATGTATTTTTACACGTACCATGGGTTATCGTAAAAACAAAGTCTCAAGGCTTCCGAGTTACACTGAGCACAAAAAAGATTTTTTTCACAGTTGTGAAGTTTATCAGTGTATATTTAAACTAGTTTACTGAACGTAGGACAGCTAAACTGCTTGTGTGCATCAATAGATTTTATACTGTTTGGGCACACGCTACGTAACACAAGCCTTTGACCATTTCCAAAACTCTGGGTAGTCTTCATTTGAGATGTAGCCCAAGACATGGGTATTTGAGTGTATGGAATGTTGCCATGTTTCTGGTGTGCCTGCAATCGGTACATTTATTGCGCGGTGTGGCTCAGATGATCCCAGGGGCTAGGAGGTGAAAAAATTTGTCGTCAGACCATCCATATTGACACTTGCTTGAATGTATCTCATGAACGAAAGCCTTAAATGTTACAGTACGTGTTACTGCTGGGAATTGACTTGAAAAAAAAAATTTCACTACTCGGTATTTGGAGTACTGCTGTCACCTGAAGTGTTGGGCACTGTAGTGGATGAAGTGCTGGTATTTGACGAGCAACGACGCGACTTGCACCAATTCCTGGCGTTGCTACGTGTCCGGAAGCGAAGTATGGCCCCGGAAACACTCTTTGCATGGAAAACAGTCGAGAATGTTGTTTTATATTATCTGGCAGGAACTTGTACACCGAGGTTACCTCGTACGGCGCGTAGACGAGAAGAAATTCTTAGGGCAAGTACGGTAGCTCGTTCTCTCTGCCCAACGATGTTAAAGATTTATACCTTTCATATACCACTATAGCAGATCATATTTTTTTGACCAGCTGAACAGCGACCAGACGTTACATTCGTAGAGTGAAATTAATACTGGCGAAGAACACACTAAGTTGCTGATTTTTTTACGATAATTGGCACTGGATGTTATGATTACAAAAGTAATTGACATTATTTTTCAAAGTATCCGATGAGTGTTATACTAAATAGCATAAATACACTTTCGAAAATGTACTGTAAAACTGTACCATATTAAGAATGTAAAGCAATTTGCTTTTTAAGAAATGATGATTGTGAATGGATGCCCATAAGACATTTTCGATACACAACACATATTTCATTTGCACACCCACTTGTACTCACTTCAGTCCAAGGAGCAGTCTCTGCTAATGATGTAAATGTATGCCAAACGCCCGTACATTTCTCGTGGCATAGTAATGGGATTTGGAACTTCCCTCCAGTAATTTCATGTTCGAACTCACGTTTTTTATGGTCATATTTGGTTTTGATGTTTATTTCCAAAGCTTCCTTCTTCATGTCAGGCAGCGACTTGGGAAACTTCATTCTCGGCCTACACAGATGTACGGCGCACTCGTCGGTGTCACAGTCTCGTACTGTTAGCGAAACTACTGCTCCATCGCAGTATCCTCTCTCCATATGGAAATGTATGCCATTTCCACATCTTTCAACAACGTGTTTACGAACGCTTCTGCGGTGTACGTAACTCCGTGTTACACTACATCAACAAAGTCGTATTCTTTCAAAGTGTTAAATGTGTCTGTCTTACTGGAGGTAAGTGATTTGATTGTACTTGTGGTAGCGGTCTTGAAGAATGGTACACCTATTACGAGAAATGTGCGCACTGAGATGACCATTCAGGAAATCCACGTCTTTGCACAACGTGTGTGTGTCCGTTACATTTCTCTCTCCGTTGGTACACTGTTTTGCTTCCTGTTCGACGAAGTGTGGAAATAAATGAGTTATGACCACGAATTTCAGTTACTTTTTCACCATTTCGCTGTAGCAACAAGTCTTTCAGTGTGCTTGGAAGTACTGAGTCTGGACGAATATTAAAAACGTAACATTCATCGCTGTCACTTGATAGTTCTTCTTATACATAGTATCAAACTCTTTTGTAGCCAACCATTACGTCCGTGTACTGCAATGTGTCTTCGGACCTGAATGGCGAGTATTTAGCAACGGTACTCTCGCCAATTTAGATGTCCTCGTTGCTGTAGTCGTCGGAGAATTTCGAACTTGAAGGGCTCGGTGGTGACATGTAGTTGCTTGTAGAGTTCACTAGTGGAAAATGGTAATTTTTTTATTTTGGTATGTGGGTTCTGATGAGTCAAATTAATTTTCACGTTTACCTGGTTCTTGACTTATTCTCTATACTCGTATTCTGGGAAGGTGACCTTCTTCACATCAGTTGTAGACCACCGGAGCTCTGCGTGTGGCTGCCAATGATGAACGAATCAACTCTTCTCTTCCAGCTCTAATACAGAACAATGGCGAATTCTTTCCGACACAGTTGGAATGGAACAAAATGTCGGCGGGGTATAACTGTACGTGAACTAGCTATAGGTCACTCGTCGCGACATACTGTTTTGCAGATGCACGAGCGCAAACGAACTGTTATACTTTTCACTACGGTTGAACAAACCACGATATGAATTGAACTCAAAGAGGTAGATGGCGGAGACTGCTTGTTCCCTACTGTTACGAGGGTTCATAAAATTGTAGAAATATGGTGAAGAGGGGAGACAAGTGATCATTAGAATGTGAGAGAAGGGGGTCTACCGACCAATCGATTGAAAAGGGGGAGAATATAGAAGGTGAGATGAGAGGGGAAGGGAAACTAATAAATTTTAAATTGTGGGGTATGTCAAGATGTAAGATGGAAGCATGGAGGGGAGAAATCGTAGGTAAATTGCTAGCTTATTTGGGCTACAGAGGAGTGGGTTTAAAGGAAAATGTATTCTAACGATAAGGGGAAGGTAGCTTGTGATTGGTTATGGTAAGAGAAATCATGGTATGTGGGGAAAGAGAGCTGAGCTATCTTCTTATTGGTCAAAGGAAATTATAGTGGGGGAAATCGTACATAAAGTTCCCCTGTAGAAGGAGAAATATTTTTTTTTTCGTAGAAGCATGAGCATGTTATAACACGACCACCACTGAGAGGGAAGTAGAGGAAGAGAGGGAAATTCATCACGTGACTAACAGCCAATTAAAACAAAGGAAAGGTAGTGATAGGGGGAGAGATAAATTAATATACGCATGTAAAAAGTGGTGGGGGATTCAGTGTGTCGATGGAGCTCGCCCGGGCAAGATGTGTCGGTAGCTGTTTTAATTAAATCATTTTATATAAAAGTTTTTTATTAAATAGTCTTTATTAAATTTCATTTATTAAATATGTGCGCGGTTGGGATGGAATGTAAAATCGAAAAATTTACGGAAGGCTCGGAAGAAAGCACAAGATGGTGGCCAGAAAAAAGATGGCGTCCGGAAACATGGTAGAGGTAATATTTTGTCCGGAAATTTTCGGAAATTTAATGAAAATTTTTAAATTTTACGAACTTTTTGAAATTTTTTTGAAATTTTTGAAATTTTTTGAAGTATTTTAAATGTTTGAAATTTTTTGAAAACTTTGGTAATTTGGCATTCGGTGACCTTGACGTCAAGTTCAAGGTCAAGTTAAAGGTCAAGGACATCCAACATGGCGGCCGGGAGCGTGACGTCACAACATGGCAGAGGTCGCCTCATTCGGGCGGGCGTCTCACTCCCAATCCTGCACCATAACCGCCGTAACCATACTACTGTGGTGTTGCAGGAACCACGTTCTGATTGGTACAGTCGAAGAAGTGACGTCTCTACACAAAGACGCGCTTACAATATCCACAAATTATAGCTGTAGATGAGCACAAAAGGCATTGAAACTAAGTAGTACAAACATATTTTCGTGAAATCAGCAGTCACTACGTTATGTACAAGAGCAGTAATATGTTGGAGCCAGCTCAACTTGTTTTTTTTTTTCTAACTGTTCTCTCTGAAAATTATAATGTACTAACTGGGTTCACGCAAACCATGTGACAAAGGAACTGCAGTGTTTTTTTTTTTTTTTTTTTTTGCAATTCCTAGCCAATAAAAAGATAAGGCCACCGCTTAGATACCTATAGTAGCACGCTACACAACGAAAATAACTGCACGCCAGTTCGTGACCTTGATCGTAAAAATGATTCTGCATCATGTACGCCAACCAGCGTCACACTTTATCGAATCCATGACTCAGGCGCAGAAACAAACCTTTGCAGTGCGACGTGCTATTAAGGGGATTATCTCCGTTTTTCATCCATATTTTATTTTTAAATTTATTTTATCATGCACATTTTATTTGTCAACATATTTTAAGTAGCTTAGTGTGCTTCTTTTTTAATTTTTAATGAATATTTTTTCTTGAATTTAAGGTCCGTATAACACATTTTTTACAGCAATTACAAAAAAAGTCTTATAATTAACACGGTTACTTCATATGGTTACTAAAACGACGGAAACTTGTAATGTCTTGAGATGTACGGAATAAATTTTAGGAATAATTTATGTGAAGTCTGTAGAATGACTATAACTAGCGACCAGGAAATTTCGCGAATTCATTTGAGAAAACCAAACTCCTGTACTCGTCATTTACTTTCACGATTGGGTTACTGTTGTTGAAGGTCTTCCTTGATGACTGTGAACCAATAACAGACCTGCATGGATACACATTGCTACTGTGTCAGATGTACAACTGGCCACTCACTGCAGCAGCCAATGAACTATAGTAACTGAATACAGTGTGTATACAGAACTGCGGAGTCTAGCCGGCTGGTCGTTGAACCAGCGAAATTCTCAGTAACTGTAATATATAATTTTGTCACAAAAACTCTAGACAACTACTGATTGGTAGAGGCACGATTATTTCGCCTATTGATTCTAGGTCAGGTTGAATGCCAGTAATGTATACTTCATTATTCCTTCTGTAATTTAGACGACACCTGTTTTAACACATCTTTGACGACTGCAAGCCAGTGATAAATAAGGAAACAAGTCGTGGTGGTAACACGTGTTACGGTTACAAGCCAATAGATATTTACTTTGGCTGGTGTGTGTATAGGTCTGAGAAGTCTAGGCTGTTGTCAGATTAATACGCGAAATACTCGTGCCTCTACTGATTGATAAATTCCGTTATGTAAGATCCTCGAGTCATTAAACAAAGCTCTCGTTTTCATTCCCTACCTCACTGAATATATGACATCAAGAACGTGTTATATAGTGTGCGCAGTCTGCGTGAACATATAATCTTGACAAACACAAGCACATAAACGCAGCTGCAGCAACCAATTTTGTTCTAAGAACACGTAACTTCAAGCAGATAAACAACGTGGCCGCTATAAATGGCACCATGGGAAGTTTAACTATTTTTCAGTTTTGCACGAATTAGTGCTTAAAGCTGCGAGTTTGTGGTGAAAATATTTGTGCAATTATTTGCTCCAATTCCTTACGTGAACATCTGCAGCTCTGCTTCATGGTTGTTGGGATAATGTACTGAGCCAGGCGCGGATCCAAGAGGAGTGGGGGCATGGCAGCATGGCCTCCTCCTTAGCTCTGACACGAATGTACAACAATCATGACATTGCAAAAATAGCAATATTTCTTACACCTGTAATATAAAATTTAGTTTCAAAAACTCTTAAAATAGCACTATTTGACACCTTAAAATCCAAAATTTTCCGGGGGAGAACCTCCCGCTTTGACTTCGGGTATAATATACATACTTTCTAAAGCATGCCCCCTTAACCCACCTTCCTCTAAACTCATCACTGGACTGAGCCAATCAGAGCAAAGTTACCGCAACACCACACGTCTGTAATTTGCAGGTAGAACACTGATACACCTCGAGTTTAAAACATCCAATCACTGACCACGAAGCAGAGTTGCAGAAGGGCGCATAAGACATTGAAACAAAGTGTTGCAAAATTATTTTCACCAAAAATCACTGGCTCTTACCATTTGGTTTCAGTGCATGTACAACTCTGCTTGATGATCAGTTATTGGATGTTTTAAATACCATTTGTTTCGCTATTCTATCGGCAAATCACTGACGCATGGTGTCACAATAACCTTATTCTGATTGGTGTAGTCTATAATTAGAGACACGCTGTCGATAACCACGAAGCAGAACTGCCGATGTGCACGCAATACAATGGAGCAAAAAGATACAAAAATCTATTGGTCATAAACTTGTGACTCTTCCAACATCCTCTAGGAGGAGAGCTAGATGCTAAATTTTATTTATCGATTTTCTGCAATAACTTCTGTTTTAAAATATTTTTCGTAAATGTGGCAATGTTGACACATAGAAGACATTTGTGATGGATTTTGGAGACCATAACAGTCTTATATGTTCATTTTATATTGTTCTTGTAATAATTATTGAAAGTTAACCTATAATTCTCTTGCAATAATGATTATGCATGGCAATTTAATGAAATAATACGTTATTATTTACGTCAAGCAGATTACCAAATTTATATCATACGTATTGTCAAAGAGAACATTTTGATAGTACAACTTGAATGAACTTTATGGTTCGATAACAAAAATACAAGAAAATTATCTAACAGGCCCTCTTAAGAGTGAGTGACAGTCACCATCTTGAATTTTTATATTTTGTGTCATTTCTTTTCTTCTGGCTAAACTCCTGGAACTTTTAAAATACATACTGATAGAATTTTAGACACAGCAAATCTTTATTTTTCGTTACTGTTGTCACAGATAGAATTGCTATTAAAGAAAGTAATAAGAATTTTCTAACTGCAATTCGATTTGTAACAACAATAAAGGCTAACAAAGATTGATGATGTATAATATTCATGTCTAATAAGAATTTTGCCCCAGTTGGTTTCAGTGTCTTGCGTGTACACCTGCAGTTCTGGTTCACGGTTATTGGCAGCGAGTCAATATGAAGAGCCGTATCTCATTTGACTGAGCCAGTTACAATAACGTTCCTGCAACAACAAAATTCTGAGATTTGCCAGTAGAATCCCAAGGCTTGCACTCTAAATCTGAATTAGTGAATATTCACTTATTCAATGCCGATGGATGGAGCAGTTTCAACAAACTGAATCAGTAAGAAACCACTGTGAAATCGGTGACATTTCACTGATTCCTATAAAGAGTGCCAACATTCCAAAAGTTAATTAGCGAATGTCCACAATTATTCCAGTAATTTTTCACTGATTCAATAAGTGAAAACGTTTCTTTGAAAACAACTGAAAAAACCGGTGATTCACTTGTGAGATGTTGGAATTCTTGAAGGAAATCAGTGAGTATTCACAAATTAAACAGTGACTACTTTCACTGATTCAAATTGTTGTAACTGCTCCATTTATCAGCGTGAATCAGTGAATATTCACTAATTCAGATTTAGAGTGTGTGAGAGTTAAAATATCCAATCACTGACCACAAAGCAGAACTGCAGATGTGCACGTAAGGCAATGAAACAAACTGGGGCAAAATTATTTTCGCGAAATATTCATGACTCTAACTATTAGGGTTAGAAACATTCGGTCACAGACCAAGAAGCACAGTCACCCAAATGCACATAAGAGATCGAAAAAAGTCGGTGAAAAATTGTTTTAACCAAACATTGGTGGCACTAAACATACTGAAATGGCGGTAGGCGATCCGATCACCGGAGGTTGGCGCACGGCCGTCTTTAGTTTACGGTATTTTCCCAGCTACAAACCTTCCAGAAGGCAAATATAATTTTTTAACACTTCATGCTTTAAATATGAATCCACTTCACCTTTATATATTGTAGTATAACTTCCATATTATCTGACATTTGTTGGAAGATAAGAAATAAAACCATCTTTCTTATTTTCCAACAAATGGCAGACAATATGAAAGTAATTTATTATCCGACTGAAATTTAGAGCATGGAATGTTAACAAAATGTTGATATACCTATAGGAACGCTTATAGCTGGTAAAGTACCGTAAATTAGAGAAGGCAGTGTGAACAAGCCCCCTTAAGAGCACTCTTTGACTGGTTGTAAGGCTAGACAAAGTAACTGCGTGTCGACAAGCTGAGCGGTTCAAGGTCTATTCTCGACTAGCCAGGATGTTAGTAAACAACGTCGGCGGTAGACATTCGAAGGAGGGAAACAGCTAGATGCGATTGGCTCGCAGCCGACGACAGCGCTGTAAATAGCCACTCTTGTTGCTTCCCCTCGGCCGCAGAGAATCCAAGAACACAGAAGAAAATTTTAGTAACGCGAACTCAATTTACGTACCTACAAGGTTAACGACCTTACTTCTCAGAAGAACTGTGGAATATAATTTGATTGTCGTTTGCGCAGAAGTGGTTGTAGAAGTAGTAGTAGTGTAGTAGTAGCCTAATAGTAGCAGTATTAGTAGAGGTAGTGTTATTAGTAGTAATAGTGATAGTCAATGACGTAGCAATGAGTGTACAGCGTGTGCGATGCTAAGCAGCGACTAGACGCAACATTTAATATTTGACTGGTAGAGTCAGGTACACTTCACAGCCAGTAGCATGCAAGAGCAATGTACGGATTCACCATTATGGCCATTCTCTTTCTCTTGTTTATACTTTTGTTGTGATAAGTTATTTTTTTAAGCTTAAACGAGAGCATTTATCAAAAATAAGTTTGGCAGTTTTGCCATGATAGTTCATTATTTTCAAAACAAGAAATAATACGGCTTCGACTAAAAAGTCAGTTAACCAAAATTTCGTTAGTTACATAACTAACTTAAACCATTCCATTGTGAATGAAGAGATTTTGGTCAGCGCTTAGCATCGAGGTCTTTAGCGCTGATGGGGGTGACATGATGTGAGGATGGAGCAGCGCCGGAATGAATGGGCGGGGGAACGAGAGATCCCCGAGAAAACCCGCTGACCAGCGGCATCGTCTGGTATAATTCCCACATGCGGAAATCCGAGGACCCACCCCGCCGGGAATCGAACCCGTATCGCCTTGGTGGGAGGCGAAAGGTCTGACCCCTCGGCCACCGCGGCCCCTTAAACCATAGTATTTGCTCTCTTGAATAAATCTGCCAACATGGAGAAGTATATATGGAAGAAAACTGCCAAATATATTTTTCTGTATCTGCTCTCGTTTAGGCGTAAAAAATTAATATCACTAAAAAAGTAGAAACACGACAGCATGGCCTTAATACACCTCAGTTTCTGCAACACAACAGTTGATTGCTCAAAGCGTATAGTCTGTGCTAACACCACGCACCTTGGAACTCAATCACGCTACGTCACTGACAGTAGTAATTAATATTTTTCTTAACAAGGGATAGGGTAAATTTACTTACCTTATGAGTAAATTAAGTTTTTATCTCTGTAAAACATGTGGTATAGTGTGTAAAACTCTAGGACTTTTATTTACACTTAGAGTAAAACTACCGTACAGTACAGGAAAATACAATATGTTCCCTTACTTTCGGAGTAAAACCACGGTACACTGTAGCATAAAACTCGTGTTACTTTCGGTGCTCAGCTACGATACAGTATATCAGAATTATCTTGCATGACGTAGATATGTCACGTGCTAAAAAAAACTACTATAGGCCGTTCACTATAATGTAAGCACTGCATTAAGTTTTCTTTCAGCCGTTTTCACAACCATCTTTACTATTTTTAATATGAAAACTTCCATGCAACTTAAAACCAGTGTAAACATTCCAACAACCTCATAAGTTAACATCAGATTGGCCGAAAAAAACATCTTTTTAAATAATTACGAGCTCTGCTGAGTGCTCAGTTTATGGTGAACAGCCTATAATATAGTAGCGTACGAGTTTTACGCACTGAATAGAGTGGCCTTGTACAATGTACCACAACTTACCTCTTTTAAGTTGCATGTACCGTATATCGTACCAGTTATTAGTTTCAGCTATTTTGTGGAATCTGCACTTGTAATACCAAGCAGATATAACGTTTATTCTAAATTATACAGTATTAGTGTAAAAAAAAATGTTTACATGTCTCCTTGAGCAAGAGGATTGCTCCTGGTGGAGACTGACAATTTTCAAATTTCAACAGAAGGCAGAGGTAGATAATACTTGATGAACACTTGAGATCAATACATAATAGCACATGAGATCAATATGTAAGAGCACATGAGATCAAAAACAAAGAGCACATGAGATCAATACATAAGAACACAAGAGATCAATACATACACACACATGAGATCAATACATACGCACACATGAGATCATGTTTAGTTCAAATTTGGCTGACGTTCCAGTGAAACATTGTATGTGTCGAAAAATGTTAAAATTAGGTGACGTTGGTTTGTAGAGCATTTGCATTAGTTAAATTAACCTAGAGAGAGAGAAAGTGTGTGTGTGTGTGTGTGTGTATATATATATATATATATATATATATATATATATATATATATATATATATATATGAGACAACTGACTGACATATCAAAGCACGCCCCAAACCGTTGGACCTGTAAACGTGAGATGTAGAGGATGGTTTCCTCTTATGACGTAGGTAAACATATAGAAGAGATTTTTCGAAATGCGACCCCTAAAAGGACGAAAAGGGGTAAAACGTATTTAAGTTGAATTGTCGAAACAGCTCAAATCCGACCGGTTGTCATCATGATTTTTAGTTAAATGTGTCATTAATACAAATGCATATTCAGGAATTTCGAGACTTTTCAAATTCAACTCCTGAGGGAGTGAAATCATGTGAAATATGTTTAATTAACACTTTATATCTACAGAACCCTTCGAGATACCGAATTCCTTTTCATTTAAGAGTTAAGACAAAAGATTCCATTAATACCTAAAAAGGTATTGTAGGAATTCATTTATTAGTTTTTTAAAATTCGAAAGCTTAGGGTCGAGAAGTAAGAAAAAAAAAGTGAAATGTATTATGGATCGTTTATCGATTTACATTGTAGCCGTTGAACTTTTAAATTTCTGCATGATTATTTTTCTGGTGTGATATTTAAAATCCCTAAACCCATAAATGTCTGAAAAGGCGTGAAATATTTCCGATAAATCATTGATTTATATCGAACCCGTTGAGTGAGAGAATAGATTTTTGCTTCAGCATAGTGATTACATATATATCAGAAAAATAATATTTGGGAATGTAAATCGGTGAAATACATTTGCAACAAATCATCGATATATCTTGACCTTGATTTTTTCTAACTACTTGAACAAAATGATGCTTAAGTAACATCCTTTAATAAAGTTATGTAAGTTTTTCTACTGGATGAAAGTAATTGATTACCACAGGTAAATCTTAGTTTGTAAACAATTGAAGGTAAATCATCCGAAAGGCAGTACAAGCATTAAATATATACCGAGTTACATTTTTTTTTTTTTTTTTTTTTTTTAGTTATATGGCTATGAGATACAATCTCTTTGTTTACGGGCTTTCAGAATAATGCTGCTACTTACACATTCTGTAGTGCAGTTAGTTTTTATTATTATTTGAAAAACCCTACTTGGCATGCTACAAATGCTGCGGACAGCTTGTACAGTGTTAAAAAATTTTATAAAATCTCCAGTGAATGTAATAAAACAGTGCTACTTAAAAATTAGTTCTAAAAAGACATAAGGATCTGTCAGAATCAAATGCGCTTAGCATGTTTAAAGCGCTAGTTTATGTGTATGTATGTGTAATAAAAAAACATGTGCGTGTGTAATCAAACCCAGGTTCTTCCGAATGCGAATCCAGCGGTGCTCGATCCTGTACGAAATAAACTGTACTTTATTTTTTTTCTACTAAGGAGATACCGTTTGACATATGTCTGAATTATAATTGTATTTTATATTTACGAGCTAAATAACTTAATCCATTATAAAACGAAATGAATTTTCAATAATGTATTTTTTTTTCAGAGGACAAATGTAGTTTTATAAGTCATCCAGAGGGATATACGCTTCAGAAATTTGGCAACGCTGCTAAAACGTCCACGGTTCCTATTGGTTTGGCAGTAAGAATAAAATATGCTGATTTTATGTGATTTTATTGTTGCGATATGGTATACTTTATTTCTTTCAAGAAACTGCGTTGCGTGTCGCTTTTATTGATCTCTCAAGGAATTTGGTGGTGACCAGACAATAACATAAGTGGTGGTTTGAAAAAGCAGTACCTGTAAAATGCCACCAGTGAAGCGAAGTTAATTTTCAATTATAGTCTAGTTGATTAATAACGTCGATACAGTGTAGCGAAGTTCTGATAGGTATTTGTGAAATGCTTGTCGGTGTTACTTCACGTATTAAATAAACTTTCTTATAATTTGATTTATAAATTTATTTTGTAAATTCCGATAGCTTCCGAGGTTGATGCGCAAGTTCATGTCATGCAACATTGTTCTACGTTTCCATACATCCCACACGATTATACGTAACTTCCTTCATATCTGCTGTGATCAAGGCATACGTATTCACAAGAGCAGTATTGCAACTTTACAGACGACAAAAAAGAACGAGAGATATAATGGCGAACTTAATGTAGCTTCACAGAATGCTTATAATTAACCCGTTTAACGGTTTTTGTTTTTACTAGTAAATAAGGTTGCAAGCACCTTTGTGCAAACTCTTGATTTGGCTTGGTTTTTATGAAGCACTATCCACAATCAATAGGAGAGCTGCACTGCCGCCTGTAAGATATGCAATCGACAAAACAATCTCATACTTCTGGTTGCCTGTTTGCAGGCACTAGACTTAGAAGAGCATTATGGCACAGACTAAATAGTAATTCACACGCGAAATGACGAGGCGGCTCTTTTGATACGGGCGAACTTCGCCGCTTATTGGCTGTTGGAGGCTGTTGATACCAGCCCCGTGTCTGTTTGGTGCCTGCATGTTACTACAGGTTTCATATTGGCCTGGCTGCCGGCTAGCTGAGCAGCTGCCTTACGCTGATTAACAGTAGGTGTTTCCGCCATGTTGCTGGCCAGGGAAGCCATTTTGCTGGCGTGTGTGACTGAGTTCGCCGTTATACTGGCTATTTCACTTCTGTATTCCTAAATATTCTGTAATTATGGACACCAATATGGTAATGCAACTATTTTGAAGATACACTTTTTAAGAAAAAAAATCTTTTAAGACCATGCAAAATTGTCTTACTTGTTAACCGTCTATTACACCTTTCTTTTTATAGCTTACTTACCGAAGCAAAAATAATGTTTATGGTCGGCCTCCGTGGTTGGTAGCATGCCTGTCTACGATGCAAGAAGTCCTGGGTTCGAATCCCATCACGGGTATGTACGTTTGCCATTTAATTAGGTTTTGAAGTTTGTTAGCCGTCCCTTACTAAACCTAACGACATAAAACCGGGGGACGTAAATAAATCCTACAATATAAATAAAAATAAAGAAGGTTTATGTGATTACCTGCCTGTTCGTGCCCCCCCCCCCACCCTCTCTCTCTCTATCTCTCTCTCTCTCTCTCTCTCTCTCTCTCTCTCTCTCTGATGTGTGTGTATCCCGAAAAATAGGCTACTAATGAATCCGTGGACAGATTTAATTAAACTTGTTACACATATAGTACTTAGAAAAGTGGATTGTCATTTATGCATTTTGTTCATTCCATGTTCATTTTTTTTTTTTTTTTTTTCATTTTGATATCGTCAAACATTTGGACTACAAAGCTGTTCTACTGCGATTCGTCGAAGGAGAAACAGTTTTTGCGTAGGGATAGCTGCCACCCCTCAGACCTCGAAGAGTCGGTCATATAAGGCAGAACACTTGCACACTTGAACGGTTTGACATTCGGAACACTTTGTGCATGCCGTGTTCACATTTTCACAAGTAAGGACATCTGAACTTTTTTTGCACAAGACATATCTTATGAACCATTTTTCAATTTTTAATCAGTTTAGATACACATATGGTACTTAGTATAATGACTAGATTTTTGTGTATTTTGCTCATACCCTATTCATTTATTTAAAATTATGGCTATTTGAAATTTTTTTGAGCACACGGAAAATTTGAAGAACAGTTTTCCAAAACTTTACCATACTCGGTACACATTTAATACTTACAAAGATAACGTGACATCAATGCTGTTTGTTCATGACGTGTTTAATAATGTGTGTTCCGTAATTTCGAAGATTTCACGACATTAACCTATTATATTTAATACACGTATTTAGGGAACTACTGAACTAATTGCAAATAAATATATTATGTAAACCCTTTACTATCCAAACTTTGATTTAACAAGTCTGTATTGTTGTAGGTCTACCATCGTAGAGTAGAGCGTTATGTGACTTTACTTTGTGTGTTAATTTACACCTTCACCGTTATATTTGTATTAAAAGGGGGAGTTCAACGAAAATTTTAGTTGTTTAAATATTTGTTATAGTTGTACAAGGTATGGCTTGTTTTGTAGACATAAATTGTGGCATTGTTTATTTCTGAAATGAAAATTATTTCGCTTTCATATTTTATGTATAAGGACATGTCAAAGTCCAAATTTGCATAAAATGGTTTAAACAAGAAAATAAAACCATATAGTTTACCTAAATGAGACAATTCACACTGCAGTTCACAGGATATGTCAGTGCGTGTACAAAAGAGCATTGATTTTTTTATTTTTAATAGATTAAATAAAATGGGTACTTTTTTAAACACAAAAACTTCAATGCTGTTTTTATACCCATGTTAATGAAGACCGTGAAATTGTTTTGCAGCGTGAAATGTTTCATTTCGGTAACTCAGTTGGCTTTTCTTTTTCTAGTATAAAACTATTTTATGCAAATTTGAACTTTTACATGCGACTATACAAAAACTATGAAAGCTATGAAAATTTTCACTGCAGCGAAAAATAGTCACAGTGTATGTCTCCAAAACTAACCATATTTCGTGCAAATACAACAATTATTAGAACAATAAAAACGCCCTATGTAATTCCCCCTCCACATTATTAACAAGCAGTGAAAACATACAAGAAATCTTAAAGGAAACCGTCAGTAACGTAAACTTAAAAAATGTTCTCATTACCAGAAAAAAGCTTATAGTTTTCTGGACACAGGAATATGATTTTCTTCCGCTTGAAAATGCACTGTCAGTAAAGCACGGAACATTTTGTAAACAAAGATAAGGGGTATGTCAGAGTGTAAAGGATTCTATAATTTCAGTTTCAGATTTATTTTGCAGCAACAAGCTAGAAATACAGTGAGAACGAATGTTCAGAAACTCTGCACGATGGGATCTGAGCGTACAAACTTTCATTGATGTCTTAGCAAGAAGTGGCGATTGTGAATATAGCGCGGGTTGACGAGATAGCACAGATACCCGTGTTTTGTTTTATTTTATTTATTTGATTTTACATGTCCTCGAACAACACTAGGCCTTGGTAGAGGTACACGGTGGAAAGGGGGTAGTAGTCGGCTAGGGCCTGTTTAAGGAAGCATCCCAGCATTCACCTGAAGTGATTTAGGAAAACCCTGGAAAACCAAAATCAGGATGGCCGGAACCGAGGATCGGACCCGGATCCTCCCTTATGCGTGGCGAGTGTCTTACCACTGTTCCACCAGGGAAAATAATATTCTGGTGGAATTTCCCCTTGTTGCGTGCAATTCATAACGTAATAGCTATGGACCTGAAAAATTCGTTTTTTCTTTTGAGCTCAAGCTAAAATTCCAGCTACTGAAATTTCGTGTCACTTTCGCAATTGGCCCTTGACTATTTTGATACCTTATGTAAGTCACTTCACTAAGCCAATAATAAGACAGTAACTAAATGACGGCCTACAACACCGTGTCAGCGAACAGCCAATGAGAGGTGCTGTCTCTTTGAGTTCACAAATATTCTTGGAGGCTACCCTACAGGTCAGTCAACCGTCAAATTTTTCTGATCCCTACGTATCAGTAAGGTTGTGTTTCTGGAGGAGAAGGTCATTCTTGCAAAACAGCAAGCTTTTGACTGACGAGCACTGATATTAAACATACTAATTTAATTTGGTTCCGTATTCTTAAATATTTCTACGAACTAGTTTATAAAATCTGCTTTTAGAGTTGTTTAAAACTAAAAAAATATATATGCACAACAATATGTTTGCTCGTTTAATTTAACTGAATTGCGTTATTTTACAGTTGACTGTGTGTTTATATATAATTAGTTGGATGAGAAACACTGTAATATGGCTAGAACACATATTCACAATCAGTTTATAGTTGGTAAAATCTGTACACGGAAACTTATGACGATGTATTCATGCATGCTTCATAGTTCAATCTTTTTAGCGTGACGTAAACGTACAGTGCAGTTGTTCGTGAGAAAGCAGTACGTTAGTCGTAAGCTTTGCGTGCAGAGATAAAGTGGCAGGTGGTGGGTGACCAAGAGTATTAGCAGAAGTGTGCATATTTCGAATACAGTAAGCAAAAATAAATGAAAACAACACAGAGAAAAAGGTTTTGTAGAATCAACCGTATATACGTTCGTATACGGCGGAACAACCGTGTAAACGTTGAATCATCCAAATATACGGTTGCCCGGCTGAGTTTATTAAATTAACTGGAGGATGTCATCCCGTTAAACATGCTGAATTTTGTTAGGCCAACAAAACCCATTTGTTACGCTTCCCACAGATTGTTCAGTCAACAAAAATGTTGTTGGAAAAATATATTTTTCTTTTGCCATATACAAACTTACAGGACATATGGTTAACTGTAGCAAACCTTTTTTCTCTGGGTACCTATAAAACAATTGTTGCTAACATTCTGGGGAAAATAGAAGTGTGTGGGCTCTCAAGGTCTTGGCTTTCAGGCTGGGGCCGCGTCTGGTTGATTGTGGTTGCATGGAAGCTAAGACTTTTTTTTTTTCTAAATTTCCCGAGTTACGAATTTCTGAAGCACGATATCTGACACCAAAATTTCGTACTTACGATTACAGCGTATTTAATTTACACTAGACATATGCGTCGCTTTGGAAAAAAAATACTTGTCTATGAAGTTGTTATTTATTTGCTGACTACCAGAAACCTGGGTATATGTGCTGTCAATTTTTTCAATTATTTATGTGCCATGCCCTCTTAATAAAAGTGTGCTATTTGCTGGAAGACAGCATCATCAATGTAAAGAGAAACAAGTTTGTAACGAAAATATCTTCTTTGCAACATTTCGTTTTAATGCCTTATTGCACATCTTCAGTTCTGCTTCATGGTCAGTGATTGCATGTTTTAACCCCCATATACTTGGGTAAGATAAGTGAGCCTCGTCGACATTAGAGATGGTGTCACACTACTTAGTACAATGACAGAAGCTGGGAGAGGAGTCGGCCATAACCTTTGTTGAGGAAACATCCCAGCATTCGCCTGGAGCGGTTTTGGGAAACCATAGAAAACCAAAATGAGGATGGTCGGAGCCAGCAATCGAACCCAGGTCCTCTTGAATGCGAGTCCAACAAGCTACCGTTGCCCAACGTCGCTCCACACACCTTGGGTTTTACTGGCAAATCACAAACGTGAAATGTCACAGTAACCTTATATGAACGGGGCCGCGGTTGGCGGAGTAACCAGAACACTCGCCCCTCATCAAGGTGATCCGGATTCGATTCCCGGCGGGGTCAGTCCCCGGATTTCCGTGTGAGGGAATCGTGCTGGTAGACAGCGCTGATCGGCGGGGTTTCTCAGGTATCCCTCTCGCTTCCCCCGCACCTTCATTACAGCTCTCATCCATACTCACAACACGTCACTCCTCTAAGGTGAGGTGAAAGGGTTTTACGGACCTTCAACAACAGCCATGCCCGAGCTGGGATTTGAACCCAGGACCTCTCGTATCGTAGACCAGCGCCTAACTGACTAAGCTACGGAGGCCGGCACCAGCGCTACGGATGTAGATGTTAAGAGGTTTATGCACCTGTCGCACGAGTTATGCTGTAGCGTGCCGCGCCTATTCTTTTCTACGTAAAACAGCTACACTTATTCACAAAGGGGCTTATTCATAGTCGTTTTTGACCCGGACTAGTGCGGGATTATCGTCGGACTAATTTTTTGTCTTATTCATAGACGCGGACTATATCTAGTCCGACGTTACTTGGCGTTTATGAATAAGGTAACACTTGGTCCGGTCTATAGGACCAACCCTGGACTAACTGGCACAAGATGATCTCAGGATCATCTCGGAACTATCTCACGACTATGAATAAGGCCCAATATGTTTATCTACGAAAAGAACACATGGTTAAATTTGGACTTCTATTATTTACAAAATGCAACATGCTTATTAGATACTTAGATACACGTTTTGGGGTCCCTCAAAGTTGTTAAAACGGCTTTTTTTTACGCAGCAGTAACTGGGAAAATACCACCTGGACTCGTAAAACACAACGTTGGAAGCATGCGTTGCACTTTACTACAAACTATCCACAAATAAAATTGTAGGGTCGCAGCTTTAAGTCCCATAGGAAAACAGTAGTAGGAAAACACTGCACGCCATTTTGGTACGCCGCGAATGGAACTGATGCTGTTATCGTCGAGTGTGGAAAGATGAACCTTATCTCTTCACTGTCTCCGCGCATCTAACGCTGAAAATTACATCCGGTATATAGCCCTCTTAGGTGCTGACCAAAATATCTTCGCTTCCTTATTCGATCGGTGCAGTGAATTCAGAGACGTGTCTGAACAAATACACGCTGCTAATAACTATGAAGCAGAGCTGCCAACGTTCCAAGTTTGGCATTGAAACGAAATAGTTCAAAATATTTTCGCGACAAACCCGTGGCTGTAGCTAACGCAGGACAGACAGCTAT
Organism: Medauroidea extradentata; assembly: GCA_003012365.1. Lineage (NCBI taxonomy): Eukaryota > Metazoa > Arthropoda > Insecta > Phasmatodea > Phasmatidae > Medauroidea > Medauroidea extradentata. The sequence continues at coordinate 54,992 of PNEQ01043950.1, forward strand.
CGAGTGGCGTGTCTCAGAACTGTGTTACGTCACAGAATATTTACGAATACAGAAGTGAAACAGCCGGTAGGACAGCGAACTCAGTCTCATACGCCAGCGGAATAGCTTCCTTGCCCAGCAATATGGCGGATATGGCTACAGCCAATCAACGCAAGGCGGCTGCCGTGCTAGTCGGCAGACAGGCCAATAGGAAACATGCTGTAGCGTGCATAAACCGAACAGACACGGGGTTTGTATTAAAAAACTCTCGGACAGCTAATAAGCGGTGAAGTTCGTCCGTATCACATGAGCCGACATGTCATTTTATGTATATATAACTAGGGACCCGTGTTTTTCGCGAAAAGAATTTTGCCGCACTTTGTTTCAGTGTCTTACGTGCACATCTGCAATTCTGCATCGTGGTCAGTGATAGGATATTTTAACTCTCATGAGCCTTGGCATTCAACCGGCAAATCACATACGTGTGTTGCTGCAGGAACGTTATTGTTATTGGCTCAGTCAAATGATATACGGCTCTTCACATAGACTTGCTGTCAATAGCCACGAATCAGAATTGCAGATGTGCACGTAAGGCACCGAAACAAAGTGAAGCAAAGTTATTTTCGCGGAAAACAGGGGTCCTTATGTATTACTATGTACTCTGTGGTCACGTGCTGGGTAAACGTCGCACATGCTACTGCTGCATGTTATCTCTCGCGGGCTACGTACTGTCGACGACGGAGGTAGTGGGTGCGTCACTCCACACACGTCTCCACTTAACTGTCACTTGTCGACAACGAGACGTGAAGGACGGTGACAGACGCACTACTACCAAACCTCTAGAGCTGTAACCAAAGAACTCAAACGAGCGTACGAAAAACAACATAGCGTCAAGGCATACGAACCTGATAATTTTATAGCAATAACTAGGGACCCCTGTTTTTCGCGAAAGGAGCTTTGTCTCACTTTGTTTCGGTGTCTTACGTGCAAATCTGCAGTTCTGCTTCGTGGTCAGTGATTGGATATTTGAACTCTCACGAGCCATGGGAATCTACCGGCAAATCGCCGACGTGTGGAGATGCAGGAACGTTATTGTAATTGGCTCAGTATAATGAGATAGCGTTTCACGTAGACGATCTACCTATGACCACGAAGCAGTATTGCATATGTGCACGAGAGACACTGAAACAAACTAGGACACAATTCTTTTCGCGAAAACTAGGGATCTCTAGTGATAACTTCTATTATACGTTTTTTCACGGTAAAGTATAAGAACTCCTGAAGATAACTCTAACCAATAATAATGAGTAATAGTTAAAGACATGCAAAATTCGCGTTATTTTCAGACAGCTGACTAGACTCCAAGTGACTATAGGCTGGTTCGACATCTCCCGCTGGCCGATATTGTCGTGACTTGTCGCGGAGAATGCTTACACGGTAGAGGCCAACGTCTGTAAAGACGTAACACACGTAAATGACAGCACATATAAGTTCGTGGCTAATTGAATCGCAGATTATCCTGTGTTATGTATAGGAAACTGAAGTTTAGTTTGCTACCAAATGATAACGCGAAATTTGCATGTCTCTAGTAATAGTGATACATAGATAGAGACCAGAAAATCGCGGGTTCAAAGACCTGTAGGCTGGTCTCCAAGAATATCTGTGTTTTCAAACGTACCGCAGCGTTCATTGGCTGTTCGCTGACACAGTCATACCACATGGCTGGGCCTACATTTTATTGCTTCTTTATTGTTGACTCAATGCTTTCCAGAGTGTGTCAAATGAGTAGGGCTAGGAATATTTCGTGAGTTCTACGACCAACATGCTAGAATACATTATCCTGTGTATACCGAAGCACTACCATTTGTCCATTATCTGCTACTCATTCAGACAGCAGACAATGAACAAATAGACGGGGCTCGAGTATGCATAGGACATTGAATTCTAGCGTGCAGGTCATTGAACTCGCAAATGTTTTCTAGCCCTACAAATGAGTCAGGCACCAGTTGTGAAAGTAATCCGAACGTTCAGTTGTTTGACTTCCAGCTTGTGCTCTAAAGAAAGCGCGAATTTTTCACGTCTCTGTACGTAGAGACCTGCAAATTTCGTTTCATTTGTCTGGCAGCTGTTTGGACACCAAACTACTGTGTGCTTATGTGACGTCTGCAATTGGCCAACAGTTTGTGTGGTACGCCTGAAGGACTTTTTCAATCAATGATATAAAGTCAGCTGTAAAATACCGAAAATCCTGAAATTCAGGCACCCAAAAGTGCGAAGTTCCGAAGCCGTCTAACGCCATATGGGGCCGCGATGGCCGAACGGTCAGAGCATTCGCCTCCCACCAAGGCTATACAGGTTAGATTCCAGGCGGCGTAATTGTGCCGAACGTAGCTGTTAGTCAGCGGCTTTTCTCGGAGCTCTCCCGCCTCCCTCGCCCCTACATTCCGGTGCTGCTCCATACTCGCCTCATGTCACCCTTCACCAGCGCTAAAGACCTCGATGTTAAGAGCCCATGTCACTTATTACGGTGAATTTTTCTTCATTCCTCCCTGATTAAAAATTTTGCAATACTCAGTCGAAAATATTTCAATAAGGACATAGCTAAGTACATCTTTCAATACGTATATTGTATTCGAAAAATTAAGGTGTAACTATGAAATAATTAAATTAATTTAAATGTTAAGATAAAAGTTCTTTCTAACTAAATAAACACTAAATAACTCCCAATACCGATTTCATTCAATAATATACACCTACTAATAAATTGTAATGTTTCTATTAAGAAACATTGCAGGTGACTCGTCACATCCTTCATTTATTAAACGAAAATGAAAATTATTAACAAATGAGGTGATGCAACCTTAAGCGCTGACCAAAATCTCTCACTCACTCACCTCCTTATAAGGCCTCGAGGTGTGTTCAAGTGAGCAATATCCATTAGCCAAATAAGAAAGCGAAATTTGAAGATCTCTACCTACATAATATTAACTCTAGTAAATTTCCTGGACGTACGCCATCAAAGTTCTATACAGCCACAACAAATCAAGTGACACACAATTCATACAAGGAAATCTAGTCAAGATTCGCATACGCATGCATACACACATATGCACAAATATACATGTTATATACATATATACACACACACATTTAAATAAGTAATAAACTACTCCAGGGTGTAGATCAGATGCAACACAAATAAACGAAAATAAACAGCATAAAACAGACCGGAAATCAAACTAAATAACTAAGAGTAAACCCGTCTGCAGAAGAAGACTGCAGCCTTCTATAGGGCAATCCTGTAAATGTAAACAAGAATGACATCAGTAGGAAGCCCAGGTTTTCGCGAAAAGATTTTTGCATCATTACGTGCACATACGTAGCTCTGCTTCGTGGTTGGTTCTTGACATCTTGTCTTTGAGTACAGGAATACAGGCGTCAGTTATTTGACTATGCCGGAAACAAACGCATTATGAGCACACTACGCGAGTCCTGGGATAATTTCTAGACGAAAATGTTAATTTCAAAATGTTGTACAATAACATTTTTCGTGCGAAATGTGGCAACATCTTGAGCTCCACAGATATCTTACTTATCTTACTACTACTCTGCTGACCTGCATATTACTGGTGCCGGTCCAAATCCCGAGCAGACCAAACATGATTCTGCGTTTACTTGACGTAACATACATAAAATAATACCTGGGAGTGGAGCGCAGTGTTGCCACATCGTGCACGTAATATGACATCGTACAACAAGTTGCCACTTATATTTTCGTCTCCAGTTTAGCCCAGAATTCGCATGGTGTGCTTATTAGGCGTTTGTTTCTAGACATCCTGTATACACTGTATACACTAAATGTGTATTTTTTCAAAATAAAATAATGGAGTATTTTTTTTTTTTGTTTCGTTGCACAAATATGTATCATGTGTTTTTTTCTCCGTGCAGTTCTATATAATTTACTTGCCTTGTCTATTCATTGATGTGTTCAAAGCAGTTGGAAAATTTTTAGTGTGTCCAGATAAATAATTGAATAATTTTTGTTTGATTAATTTTGAAATTATAGTGTTAATTGTTTATTTATGTTAGTCGCACATTTATGTTGCAATTGTACAGACATGGTTAAGTGTAACAGAAGGAGGAAGCCCTAACGCCTACACATACACAGTCATTAAAGAATGTTACTGCGACACCACACGTCTGTGATTAAGGGCTATGGAAAGTTAAGGCGCCGAGTGAACGACTGGAATATTCGATCGCTGATAAAATCTAAACTAGTCGTCTAATTTCAATGAAACTTTTGCAGAGTAGAAATTTTACTAGGTTACGTGTATTTATATAGCACTGGGTGGTAATGTTATTTTTTTTGCTTTCGAGTAAAAAATAAAAATTGGTATTTAGGAAAATAAAGAATAGAAACCACAAAATTCATAAGAATTGAAAACTGTGATTTTTATAATTTTTATACGACAATATTCAGGATTCTATAATGACAGACTTTCAAAATTACTCGCATTTTATTTTAAAATAATATTTCTATCCGAAACTCTCTGCGCGATAGGTTTAGACATGTTAAAATTATTTTAAAATTTAAACGCGAGTATTTTTGAAAGTCGGTTACAGATTCCTGGATATTGTCGTATTATAAATTATAAAAATTACATATTAAAATTTTAACGAATTTTGTGATTTCTATCCCTAATTTTTCTAAATACCAATTTTTATTTTTTACTCGAAAGCAAAGAATACTACCGTCCAGTGCTGTGTAAATATATGTTCGATAGTAAAATATCTACTCGGCAAAACAATTTCGTTGAAATAAGATAAGTAGCTTAGATTTTATCAACGATTGAATATTCCAGTCGTTCGCTCGACACCTTAAGGGGTATTGATCCCTACCACCTTGGACTTATCAGTTTCTTCTCGATAACTTCTCTTACAGCTGATGTATTAAAATTTTTGTCACGAAATGGCATACATAAAAACTTAACAGATTTTCTGAAATTGTTGGAACCATAATATATTTATTGTTTTGCAATGGGAAACAGATGACAAGATAAAATAGCTTAATTTACTGGAGCGACTACAGAGGTTACAAAAGTAACATAAACAATGCCATATTGATTTAAAAAAGTGAATGCAACTATAAACTATGCCTTGTCAGGGCACAAAAAGTAAAACAATCTCTCTATTTCATGATATGTAAGAAAAGCCGTAAATACGTTCTGAGAGGGATCAATACCCCTTTACTTTTACAAACCTGCGTAAAAAAATAATAATTTTGTTTGTAAAAATATTTACATGTCAAGTTACCAGGAGTGTCTTTGTGAAAATATTTAAATGTTAATACTTGTAGTCTGGGTTTGTACGGAAATTGTATAGTTGTATACAATACAGGCTGTAAGGAAATTAACACCTCAAATTGCGGGAGGTGATTCCTCATGAAAAGTATGCCGACATTATGAGGTACTTTCAAGTACAAGGGAGTTATTAGATTTTGAAAAATGTAGTTAATAATAGTAATTTATCAAAATATGAAAAACGGTTAGGACTTAAATTATGATTCTGTGGGTGATGTTTAGAAATACTGAGATCTTTAACATGTAAAACGTTCAGTATTTAAACCTGTCTCTTCCATGTAAATAATAAGGGTGGCCACCCTCATATTACATAAAATTTCATTGCCGTTAGGAATTTTGAAAAATGTTTGTTGTCTATCGAGCAGTACATCGTAACGAACAAAAAAGGTCCTTTTGTTGCAAGCTCCTAGAATGCAATGTTTACCAGAAATGCACAAAACTGTTGCGGCGAAAATAACACATTGCCTGGTATGTAGGCAAAAAGTGCTACTTCTGCCACATAATTATCTTGTACGTGCACCGTGCTCTAAAGGAAAATGTAACCTGCGATGCAGCGGTTTAAAAGAATCGCAAAATCCACTCCAGTAAAGTTCAAATAACTCGATAAATTTGGCAACCAATTTCGTTTTGCAGCATTTTTACCAAATTTTATTAATTTTCTTTTAGAGAAAAAATTTATTTAGTTATAAGACATTTATATCACTTAAGTACATTCAAAAAATTAAAACACGTTTTGAAATTATTTATTTATTATTTAGCAACAGAAACGAGGTGCTAGTAAAAGTGAAATCTGTGAAACATGTTTTAAAATTAATGGATTTTTCTCTTCGAAAAAACATTAATAAAATTACTGCAACAACAAATCTGTTTTCAAAATTTACCAAACCGAGCATAATTTTTTGAGCTTGGGTGGATTGCTTCTAAACAACTGCGCCACAGTTTGCATTTTCCTGAGGACAAGGAACCATTCTAGCTTTCGTCTGAAGCAATTTCGGGGAACTATGGAAAACCGAGAATGGCCGTAGTCGGGCATCGAACTCGGGGCCTGCCGACTGCGAGTCGAACACGTTACCGTTGCACTACCTCGCTCGGTGTACATCGAGGCGATGTGATACTTGGTGAAAGTGCCAATATCGCCTTTAGACGCGGGTAAGAAGCCGCACCAAATTGAAATGAAATGTTATAATTTCATTACTACTCTCAGTCATGTTTAAACGATTCTCATTTACCGATCCTTGACCTAATGTCATGTAATTATTAATTATAGTGGTCTTGGTGACTCCTAACCAGTGAGGTAATTTGGCCAGCACTAAAGGACATTGGCGCGTCTAAGGCCGGATTTACACATTGGCCCAAGTGATTTGGCTAATCTTGGAAGAAAGAAATGCCAATGACCAAGAAACGGCCAGTCGCTATTTACACACTGGGCAAATTCATTTTTAACCAGTCATACGGCCAATTTAAATTCCATGAAAATTGAGGGTCAACTTTATTCGAAAATTTCTGCAACTACATTCATACTCTATGTATATGTGCAGAATAATGTCCACTGATCCATTTCAACACTTCATATAACAATATTTCCCTCTCAAACTACAAAAAAATGTAAAATCGCAACACCAATGTGTAAACACCAACCAAGTTAACGCCAATGCATACGCCAATCCCTCAGATGGTTGGACCAAAAACCGAAAATGAATGGCAAAGCTTTCAACACATGGCCAACTTTCCAAGATCGGCCAAGCACCATTTACACGCTGATCGATTCCTTCCAAGGTCGGGTGTTGGGCCAATGTGTAAAGTCGGCTTAAGACAGACTACACTTGGTGACTGGTAGAGTAGAAACTGTGCACTCTAAATCTGAATTAGTGAAAATTCACTGATTCATGCCGATGGACGGAGCAGTTTCGATAAATTGCATCAGTGAGAAACCACAGTGAAATCGGTGACTATTCACAGATCCCGATAGTGTGCCAACATTCCACAGGTTAATTAGATTCACGAATGTCCACAGATTTTCCAGGAAATTTAACTGATTCAATAAATGAAAACTGTTCTATGAAAACAATTTAAAAAACCGGTGAATATTCACTGAATCACTTCTGAGATGTTGGCATTCCTCAAGGAAATCAGTGAATATTCACAAATTAAACGGTGACTATGTTCACTGATTCAAATTCTTGAAACGGCTCCATCCATCAGCGTGAATCAGTGAATATTCATTAATTCAGATTTATAGTGTGATTACCTGCTGCAAGTTACATATTCTGATAGCTAAATTAGTAGCTATAACTGCATTAATGAAGTATTTGTGAGGATTAGAGAGGATCATGCAAACTTTCCGAACGCCCACTGCAGAGCACGAGTTTAGTGTCATATCATAATATGGCGACCCACATAGCATGTAAGCTTGCGGCAAGCCTGCAATTGACTTGATTTAGTCTTGCCATTACAAGCCGTGTTTGGTAAGTTTGATTCAATCTGAATTCAAGCCTTTTTTTTTTTTTTTAAGTTGTATCCTGTCTCGTACCTGGCAATCTTGCTACAAGCTTACAGCAACCTTGCAGGCTTGTCGCGTGGAGACTAGCTAGCTTAATTCAAGTTTGATTCAAATTTGCAGACATGTCGTCGAGCTGATTTTGCTATCAGGGGAGAGTTAAATTAAAAGATTTACTCAATGATTTGAGGTGCTTGCATTACTGTTACCATTCACAAGTTGCCGAGAGTGAAGCCATGTATTGTAATGAAATATTTGAATTTTGTGACGAAATTATTTTGTTATGATTCCACAATCGCCGAGGGAAAATAATTTCAAATTTTATCCTGTAGGACTATAACTCAACGCATCATCATTATCTAGCTCTTAAATCACCATAAGAACCACAATAGTTTTAATACTTACCCTTTCGTAGTTGCCGTAAAAATATGTTCTAGCGAGATTCGTTTATATAATATACATACATACACACACACATATGTATGTATGTATGTATGTATGTATGTATGTATGTATGTATGTATGTATGTATGTATGTATGTATGTATGTATGTATATATGCAAGGTTCGATGGTGCTCTTAATTTACATAACTGTAAAAACAAATTATTTTGGTCAAATTTGTCAGAATTTGTTCTTTTCGAGGTTAACACTAATAACAAGAATAAAGTTTGTATAGTTTGCTGACCTACAGTTAATGTTATTGCACTTAAACCAGTAGCTTTACTAACGATAGTTGGTGAAAATTCGCCTGCCATTTTGTCGTGAACAATGAAAGAACAGGTTAAATAGTTTATCAATTACTATCACAGGCTTGTAGGTTGTTGCTGCCAGTAATGAATTTTTTTCTTGGCCTTAGTTTTCTAATTTTGTTATACGACTTTCTTCTCTCACCGTTAGTTAACTCCGTGAAGTAACTGACTGAACGGACAGTTAGAATTTGTTAGGTAGGCCTACTAAACAATATCCTCATTATTCTAATTCTCTGGAATAATCCACACATAACCGATCTGTTAACTTTAGATACAAATCTATGCCAATATGATTAAAGATATAAAATTAAAATTAGATAAAAACTAAGTTAATTAGTAACTGGTACCGCCAACTATTAAAATAGATACGTGATATTATATAATCAAAAGTAATTTATAGAACTCTCAGTAGAGTAAAAAATGCTACTGGTGGCAGGGGTGCTCTCAAGAGGGGTATCATTGCGCTAGTTGCGCATTAAATATTTTTTGGGAAGGATTTTTTTTTTTTAACGAAAAATATTTTCGTGATTATACAAGTTATATCTAATCCAGAGCAGTTGTATTTGTTTACAATTGTTTTTACGAAACTGTAACTTAAATAGCTCTCAAGTACTGAAGGGTAGCTCGTAATAAATTTGTTTTGAGTTTTTTTTTTTTTTTTTTTTTTTTTTTTTGGAGATGGACATCTTTTGGAGGTCTTGGGAGGAGGGGGGGGGGGTATTCACTACTGCTACTTGAAAACTTCTCAACGTTGAGGTATTATTAAGCATCACAATTTAATGCTGCAAATATAATTGACCCTTGTCAAAGAATTCTCCAATCAACAAACGTGTTCTTTCGAACCAATTGAAATGTGTTTACAGAGTCTGACTATCTGATCAGTGCTCAGATATAAAAAAAAACTGTACGATCTCACCAACGTGATGGTAACTTATTTCGTTAGGATCTGAATTCTTTTGTTTGATGCATTAAGCAAAGAATAAAACAAATGAAAATAATTTTTTATGTAACGTAATTCACTCGTTTCATTTCTTTAAATCGTCGCCTTGTTAGCAGTATTTTTTTAAAACTAATAGTAAAAGTATCAGCATTTATACGCACCTAGTGTACAGCAAAGTGGTTTGTTGCGTGGAGCTGTTTACCAAATTAAATAACCCTCCTCTTCCTGCCACCACGGATACATGTAATTTAAGTACAGAAATACGCCACTGGTAGTACAAGTAGCGCACCACAGTGGCAACATTGTAAACCACCAACTAAAATAGACACCGCAGAAATTGAATTTGACGCCATATTCTTTCCTAAACTATATGGACTTTATAAATAGTTGAAAAATTATATTCTTCCTTACGATTTTTTCTGCGAACCGTAAAATAACAAACGGAATTGCGATGGTAATTTTCCAAGAGCATTTACCTTTGTGTTAATTATAAACATGCTTTAAACCGTATCATACTAAGTCATTCCAACTTGTATTATTCGCAGTTAAATAAATGTATGCACACACTTTGGGACTACTGGAACTATTTTAACAATTTTGAAATTTTGAAGTCTCACATAAGTGTATAGTAGGCTTATGAAAACACACTGTTTTGATTTTAATATATTTGGCCACGTTTTTCGAAAATTATAGTTCCTGCAAACCTTTATCTCAGAATAATATAGGTATCTGACCTGCTAACATACATGTTAAAACATGTACATTAACTAATTTAAAACTTCACATACTTATTTATTTAATTACAGCACTCCAACTAGATAAGGTGCATTTTCATTCAATAAAATTACACCAGCGAAATGAAGGAGTTTGCAAACTTGAAAAACTGAAGCCATTAAATTTAAGCAGTAAAACATAAAAAAAAAAAAAAAAGATTCATGAAAATTTAATTTGAAATGTACGCAATAAAGTTTACAATGACTACCATACTGAAAAAGTTGGGGGAAGGTGTTCAACCTAGGGACACACCTCATACCTAGGGACAATGGCCAAAACACCTACACATTAGAATCGTGCTGGACGATGCCGCTGGTCGGAGGGTTTTATCGGGGATCTCCTGTTTCCCCCGCCCGTTCATTCCAGCACTACTCCATACTCACACCATGTCACCCTCCACCAGTGCTAAAGACCTGGAGGTTAAGCACTGACCAAAATCTCTTCACTCACTCTTCACCTACATATTTGATCATACATTTCACTGAACTGCAGCAGAATGTTGGTAACCATTATGTTTCCCTCCTAAATTGATTCCGTATGACGCCAAGATGTTACATGAGGATCAGCTGATGTGTTTTACTTCTTCTGAAGTAAGTATTTCACCTTTTATTTTGTTCAATTTGTCAACATTAATAATTTAAAAATTAATTGTAGCATTTAACTTTTAACATGGTGTTATAGTTGTCCTTTATTTAACATGTTACTTAATTTTTAAACTCTTTCAGTTAACCCTTAAAATTTTATGTTATATTTCGTGTACACAAGATGTACCTAGGGGCACTGCATACTAATGTACCTGGGGATGTCCCCTAGTATAAGTGTGTCCCTAGGTACATCGTATTACAGTCTTAGTAAGTTATTATCAATAACTAGCATTAGTTACAAACATTGTAGATAAGATTTGTAAATTGTAATTCATATTGCTAGGCCCTTGCTGTGTTTTAGGGCAATGGGACACTTTAAGAGTGGTCTTTCACGATCCTCTTACACTGTCCACTTTTTCATTTACACTGTCTACTTTTTCACTTACGACATCCACTTTTCATTTACACTGTTCACTTTTTCATCTACATTGTCCACTTTTTCATTTACACTGTCTACTTTTTCTTTTATGCTGTCAATTTTTTTATTTACCATATCACTGATACTGGCAATTTTACTGTCCATATTCTCATTTACGCTGTATATTTTCCTGTCCAACAATTCACTTATATAACTAATTTGATTATTAACATTGATAATCTAACTATAGGCAGTTCGGAATAAAGTGAACACTCGAAAAAGCCCTGCTAAAGATCTATTTTCAGCCAATTCGTATCTTTTCGCGTGTAACGGCTAACGACGGGAAAAGTCTAACCTCTCTGGACACGTCACTTTATGTTTGCGCGTGTAAGATAAATTGTTCAGTCGATAGGTAAATATATAGTTTAGTAAAAAAGAAGTTTATTAATTATACAAAATGCAATTATATCGCTGTCGGATGATTTTCTTTCAGTAATGTTGTATTTAAATACGAATAAACATGGAACTATGTTGTGTTATTTCGTTGCCAACCCTACAAGCAGTAAAGTGACTATCGGTAATGTTGAATTATATGTAGTAACAGCTAGTGATATTTTTCAAAGGTTAAATATTTAGTGTTCACTTTATTCCGAATGGCCTATACAGTTTCATTTAGGTCCGGTTTCTCAATGTCCGATTTTCTTCTTATTATCTTCCGATTAAAATTTAACCAATGGTTAGCAACAATATATGTTTCTCATGCACTGATTAAGATTAATCAGTGGGTCAGCAGTCTGTAACCATTGGTTATCTTAGGCCGGGTTTATAAACTACGCAACAACCAAGAACATTAGAAATGTAACAACTATTTCAGTCGTTTATAAACATCGCAAGCGACACAAAGTAACCAACACTACCACTCAAAATTTCAGAGAGGCCACAGAAAATTTCTCTTTGTATTTTTCCTTTACGAATATGTTTGGTCACACATATTTGTTTTCTAGATATTCTGTTGTCTCGGTATTTTTTAATAGAAACCAAATAAATATTAGCACCGTGTATTTTAAGACGCATTCTTAACAAACACAAAAAATTGTAACGAAATGGCTGAATCACAGCCTTCTAGAGACTAGTTTCAAATGTTTTCACCAAACAAACTATCGACATAGAAGGCTGTGAAATGCAAGAAGTTGAAAGTTGATGAACTCTTGCATTACGGTCTTGTGTACTTGTGTTTCTTGTGTATTTTATAAATGGGTATACATCAATTTTGTATGTTCAATAGTTTGCGTCTTGCGTTCTTGCGTCCTTGGGTAGTTTGTAAACTCGGCCTTAATCATAAGAGGAGGTATTGATTACAGAGTTAAACCGGACTTTTAAAACAAACAAAAATATACAGTGAAATTTTTTTAGGTTATGATGGAAGATGATTAAAATTAATTGTTGGAAGATGATGATGAAGAAATAGTAAATTTCATAAACAGGCCAAGACTTTTTCGGGAACACCCAAATCACATGTAAATAGATGACCATGAATTTGTTATGAGATTTAGCCTTAGTAAAAATACTGTCTTAGTACTGCTAGAAAAAATTGAAGCACAGCTGGAAGTGACCACAGACAGGTATGTATTTGTTTATTGCATATTTTGTTTTCTTCTCACAAACTTTAGTATGTTCGGGTAAGTAATAATCTTTTGTAGGTTATGTGAAGACATTTGGTGGTTACGTCACATGCCTTGGTATGATTTATCTATACTTCCTTACATTATTTTTGCATAATTGGTTAAAAACATTTGTTAGATATGTTACCAAACATTTGTACGTTGTTCTACATATCTAGGGTAGTGGTATTTAAATATATATTTTAATTTTTTCGGGAAAAATAAAACATTCGATGACCAGGGAATGTGGATTGCAAAGTTGTTAATATACATTTGTAGATATACTACATGTTTTTAGATACCTTTGTATAATACCTATTGTAGGTTATGCTATTGTTACATAACTTTGTAGGTTATGTTACACATATAGGTTCCTAAATTAATTAAATTCTACTTCGATTTTCTTTCATGCATCTTTTTCTGCTTCCAATTTATGGCATCAGCTTTTTTTTTAATACGGGCGTATTTTCTTTTTTCCACAGAAACAAAATTTTCAGCATGCGGCCACTTATTTTCTTCCATTATGTATTCAAACATGGTTAACCAGAACAACTAAATAAACAAATAAAACGCTTCACTGCAGAAAATCACAAGTTGATACGTCATTGCATGGTTGTCACATTTACCTTAACCGATACGTAGCTTAACATATGATTAAAGTATGTTTAGGGCTGGTTTATCAATATATGATTTTCTTATGATTATCTTCCGATTAAAATTTAACCAATTGTTAGCAACAATGTCTGTTTCTCAAATACTGTTAAGATTAATCAATGTGTTAGCAGTCGGTAACAATTTGTTATTTTAATCATAAGAAGAGGTATTGATTTTAGAGTTAAACAGGACTTTTAAGGTCCTGTTTCTCAATGTCTGATTTTCTTCTGATTACCTTCCGACTAAAATTTAACCAATGGTTAGCAACCATATCTGTTTCTCAAGTACTGATTAAGATTAAGCATTGGATTAAGAGTCGGTAACCATTGGTTATCTTAATCATAAGAAGAGGTATAGATTACAGAGTTAACCAGAACTTTCAAAACAAGCAAGAATATAAACAGTAACAATTTTTTGGTTATGATGGCAGATGACTTAAATGTATTGTTTGAAGATGATGATGAATAAATAGTAGATTTCATAAACAGGCCAAGCTTTTTTTGGGAATGCCCAAATCACGTGTAAATAAGATGACCATGAATTTTTATTAGAGTTCGCCTGAGTAAAAATACCGTCCTAGTGCACTACTATTAAACAAATTAAAGGACAGCTGGAAGTGACCACAGAGAGGTGTGCACATGTTTATTGCATGTTTTATTTACATCCCATAAACTTTAACATTCGGGTAAGTAATTTTCTTTTGTAGGTTATGTGAAAACATTTGGTGGTTATGTCACATGCCTTTGTATGATGACTCTACACTTCCACACATAACTTTGCATAATTGGTTAGAAACCTTTGTTAGATATGTTAACACACGTGTGTATATTGTACTATATATCTTGGGTAATGGTATTTAAATATAGTTTTTTCTTGGGGTAAAAATACTATGATCAGGGAATCTGGATTGAAAAGTTCTTAACATAAATTTGTAGAGTATATTACATGTTTTAGATACTTCTGTATATTATAATACCTATTGTAGGTTATATTATTGTTACATTATTTTGTAGGTTACATTACACATATAGATTCCTAGATGAATTAAATTCTACTTCGGTTTTCCTCCATGTGTCTTATTTCTGCTTCTAAGCTACGGCGTCAGTTTATTTTGTATTCTATGATACAGGCCACGGCCGTAGAAGAACAGGTCTGGACACTCGCCTGGATATTTGACCCCCTTGTTGTTTGGCTGTAGTTCACCAAGTTACCGACAATATTGTGTTTTATTGGCGCTGATGTTAGGGCAGTCGGACTAAACTCCGCTCACTTCCTTTCCGCTAAGATAAACAATTTATCAAAACGTATTTTTTATCAATTTATGAAATACTTTCTTCGCTTTAAGAAAGGTTCTAGCAATCTTTATTTACTTTATAAATTTAACAATGGAAAAAAGTGGACGGAGTTTGAGTCCGACCGCCCGGAAAACACCGCCAAAAAGTACGACATTCTCGGTAACTTGACGAACTACAGCCAAACAACAAGGGGGTCAAGCAAAATTCATTGTTAGTGTCCAGACCTGTTCTTCTACGACCGTGATACAGGTGTATTTCTCAGTAAGGGAAATTAACATTTCTGTTTCCACAGAAACAAAATTTTCGGCACGCAGCCGCTTATTTTCTTCCATTATAGCTATATACAAGCACCTCTAACAAGCACAACTAAATAAATAAATAAAATGTTTCACTGCAGCCAATCACAAGCGGATACATTATTGCATGGTTGCCACATTTACCTTAACCGATACTTAGCTAAACATAAGATTAAAGTATGTTGAGAAACATTTCAGATTTAGGGCCGGTTTCTAAATGTCTTATTAAAGCCTTAGTTAGTTAATCCTATGATTATATTTAACCTATTGATTAAGTGGTGATTAAATCTGAAGTGTTTCTCAACGTACTTTAATCTTATGTATAGAACCGATATCATGGACATACGCCATTGCTTGCTAATGTTGCCGTCTTGCAGAAAACATCCACAATAAAACGAAAAACAACAACAAAAACCAACAAAGAAAAGTCGAGCGTTAGCTGTTGTTTTCTGCAAGACGGCAACATTCGCAAGCAATGGCGTATGTCCATGATATCGGTTCTATACATAATACCAACCCATTGCAAGAATCGTTCAAAGATCACTTTAATCTTATGTTTAGCTAAGTATCGGATAATGTAAATGTGGCAACAATGTAATGACATAAGTTTGTGATTGACTGTAGTAAAGCTTTTATTTGTTTATTTAGTTGTGCTGGCTAGCAGTGTTTGTCTACATAATGGAAGAAAATAAGCAGCCGCGTGCCGCAAATTTTGTTTCTGTGGAAACAGTGAAAAATACGCCTGTACCATAGAATACAAAAAAAATTGATGTAACTTAGAAGCAGAAAGAAGATGCATGGAAGAAAATCGAAGTAGAATTTATTTCATCTAGGAATCCATATGTGTAACATAACCTACAAAATTATGTAAATACAACATAACCTACAATAGGTGTTATAATAAACAAAAGTATCTAAAAACATGTAATATAATCTACAAATTTGTATTAAGAACATTTCAATCCAGATTCCTTAATCATCGCATGTTTTATTTTTCCCGAAGAAATAAAAATGTATATTTAAATACCATTATTCAATATATTTAGTACAATGTACAAATGTATGTTAACATATATATCAAAGGTTTCTACCCAATTATGCAAAGTAATGTATGGAACTAAAGATACATCATACAAAGGCATGAGAAATAACCACGAAATTTTTTCACATAACCTACAAGATAATAATACTTACACGAACATACTAAAGTTTATGGGATCTAAATAAGACATGCAGTATATAAGTATACACTTACCTGTGATTTCTTCCAGCTGTCCTTCAATTTTTTATAGTAGTACTAGGACATTATTTATACTCAGGCGAAATCTCATAATAGATTCATGGTCATCTATTTACATGTGATTTGGTGCGATCTCAAGTGCTAGTGACAAGTATTGGATTTCGACGACTGTTCGAGGGTGTCCAGCGAGTGGGACCGCAGCAAGTAGTAGGAAGAAGGTGTTTCTAGGCCAGAAAGATTCTTCGGTATTATTTCATTGGGTCCACCATTGTGAGTGACTAGTAACCTTTCCATATACAGAGAACTCATGTAGGTGTATTTTTTTTTGTAAATAGTAGTTATTTGTTCTGTTTGACATTTATTGCAGTAAATCTTTATAGACATAGGTTTTTTTTGTATATACAGTTGTAAATAAACTAGGTTAGCTTTATTTTCTTTATTTTATAAAAGACCTCCATTCCCAAACGTACCTAGCCCGCAACTTGTAACAATACTCTCTTTGGTGTGTGATAGGTTCGCGACAAATTCAGTTCCGGTATTGGAGGGCCATGAGTCATAATTTCAAGCCTATCTTGATAGACTAATTAGGTATATAAAATACTTTTTATGCTATTCATCTTATTTTTTGAAAACACGCATAGTAATACACCTCACTTCATCCAAACAAAGAAAACTCCTCAACATGTGAAGGCCTACAAATTACTATTTTAATGACTCATACAAATTCTGCATTTGTGTACAAATTACTGTATAAACACTTTTTCTTACCTTTTTACGACTAGTCGCGAACTTTTAAAATATGTTGTGGCAGTGGCACGAAAATGAATGGGCAAGGCAGAGTCAGTGCAGTCAAGCGATATGCACCCTCTAGCTATCGAATTTTCGCAGTACTATCTGAACAGTATGGGCACAGGCTACATGTGTCCAAATACCACCGGAGTTCAGCCATCTCCGAGCCCTCTCACGCATTCCCAGCAAAAAGAAAGTGTGTAGTGTCGTGGGCACAGGGTGCCTGTGTCCATGGCATGGGGGAAAACATCCTCCGTGCTGACATGGCCAGGATCACGGGTTGTGGTGGTGATGGTGAATTTAAGGCTTTGGGACCGAAATAAAAGTTTCCGGGCGCCAGCTTCCCAGTTCGCTCGGGCTAGCATGAGACTCTTGAAGAGGTGAAACAGGTGTAGGATCAAGGCGAGCACCATCCCATGTTGGCCTGTTGTGAAGGGGGAGGGTAATTGGAGACTGTACCATCTGAGTGGTGCGCTAAGTACCACGTGGTGATTCAAATGACCTGAATTCCACAAAAATCCCATGCGCATCTCATAGCGCGAATAAAGGCAAATTGAAATAATTGATTAAATGTTCATATAAGTACATAAGGTGATATGATCCTGAAATTACACTAAAATCACACACACGTTTTCGTGGCTAAAGGAGTTGATTTTAATCGTAAGCTGCTGTGTGCAAAAACACATAGGAGAGTTTATGTACGGGGTGGTACTTGTTGACTCTCGGATGGACGGCTGGTGTGTTACTGAGCAATATTCCGCACATACCTGGTACTGAGGTGATGTGCAGCAGGAAATCGGCTGACCTGGCTCATGTCAAAAGCCCCCTCCTTTGGAGCCATTTTCTGCCACCGCTCAGTCAGTCGAACAAAGTCTGGCCCAGGGTCGCTGCCGCAATTGGTGGTGGTCCCCACTGACGTTGCGCCGCCGGTAGGCTGTCTCTGTTCGTCTCTGCTTGGCTGGTCCGACCAGCACGCCCACTGGAGTGGGCGCTTGCAGCGCCTGGGTTTGGTGCTGCTAGGCTCTTCCATGGTGTTATTGAACCAAGTGACGCATCCTGCAGATCTGCCATCGTGCCCGCAGGTGGGCCTACGTGTCGCGACGATGCAGCATCTGCCGTGGGCTGGACAGAGTGGTTGTCTCTCGTGCTGAGTATCACGGCGCAGGGCACCTGCGGTGATGTCGCAGTGTTGGGTGGCGTCGCGACACCAGGGGTCGACGACGCGGTGGTGTACACCCTGAATGTCAGTAATGTCAGCTGTGGTGGCAGTGGCCACAGGGTAGTTTGTGTTGGTGTATCTCCTCCCGATACCTCCTGGATCTGCCTCCGCGCGTCCTCGGCAGGCGGGACCTGGCGAGACGGCATGGTGGATTTCCTTCTGATGGCTGCAAGGGCTTCGGTGCTAGGGTGACCATGCGAGCAGACTGTAGGTGTGTGGGTGAAGCTAGGCTTGTCCTCTCCGTTCGCAGACGACACGGGTGTTGCGTGAGTGTCCACATGTCATGGGTGGAGAGTAGTGATGACGGCATCGCTGTGTGACCTACCGGGCTCTTTCTGGTGCTTCTGCTCTGCCTCATCCAGTGTAGGCAGTGATTTGCGGCGTGGTCCACACTGATGCCCTGTTAGCCTCCAGAAGCCGGGTGTCTGTGCAGCTGCACTCCAACTCAGCACCGCTAGTGTTCTATCGGTCTCCATTGGTTCTTGTTAACCCTTGCTTCCTGCTGGGCTCTATACTCTCGGTGCCCGTGCACCAGGCATCGGCGAGTGCAGCTGTCCTCAGTACCTGTGTCCCCGGCGTCGGTGTGCGCGGTGGCTGGCTCATGTTTTCTTCTCCTTCCACTCGTGCTTCAGTGTTGACGCCCTCGCCGACGAGCCTGAGTTCATCACAGTGGACTTTGCGCATGAGTCTAGGGCTGGTGCTCATGGCATATAGGAGTTGCCAAGTCTGGTGACAATGCGATGTGTACCGCTCCATTTGGCCACTAAGCCGGCACATAAGTCCTTGTGGGCTGCTGACTGTGGGTGTTCTCTGAAGTAAACTATGTCTCCAGGCTGTAGCTCCCTTGGTTAAGAGGTGGTGGCTGGTGTGATTCCGGCTTCATACTGACTCTGGTGCTCTCGTACCTCCTGAAGCATATGGCATTGCGCTTACGCACGGTCTTCTGTGGGCGTTAGTTTGACTCTCGGGCAGCTCAGTTCTCCCGGTCTGGCCAGGTTCCTCCCCTGTAATATCCCAGATAGCACGTAAGCTTGCATTAAGCCTCCAATTGACTTGATTTATGTTTGCCATTACAAGACATATTTGGTAAGTTTTATTCAAACTTGAATCAAGCCTATTTTTTACAGTTGTATCCTGCCTTGTATGAGGCAAGCTTGCTACAAGCTTGCAGCAACCTTGAATTAAGCTTTCCTCGCAAGCTTTCTGCAGGATTGACGTGTTGAGCTAGTTAGCTTGGTTCAATGTTGATTTAAGTTTATAGTTTGATGTGATAAGCTTGCAGACTTGTCATGGCAAGCTTGATTCAAGCTTATTTTGCTATCAGGGATCTCGGCAGGTGTTTTGCCAGTGGCTTCGTTCATTTGGCTGCGTAAGCAGAACAGGGCTGCGGGTATGTGTTGAGGCCAGGTTGTATGGTCGTAGCCGACATGCATGCGCAACTGGATTTTCAGCTTTTGGTTACAGCACTCTGTTGGATTGGCTCTAGGATGGTAAAATGCTGTGGTGAAGTGGTCCACCTTCCACTTCTCGCACAAGCTCTTCCAGGGATCACCTGCAAACTGGGTAGCATTGTCGGTCAGGAGCACCCTGGGGAAACCCCACCTTCAGAATAATTCCACTTCCAATGCCTTCGCAATCACATGTCTTCATTCACAGCTGACTGCATAGGCCTCTGTCCATCTTGAAAATAAATCGGTGACAACAACAAAGAATCTTTTCCCCGGTGTACTCTTGGGGTATGGCCACATCAGATCAAGTGCGACAGTGTCGAACGGCTCTGTTTGCAGGTGTGGTTGTTGTTGTCAGCTGTCGGGGCGATGTGCTTTGAAGGTACTGCACAGTTAGCATTTGCGCACGAACAGGCGCGAATCTCATGCCATTCCGGGCCAATGATATTGCTGTGCGATGCTTCGACGTGTCTGCTCGGCTTCGAGTGTCTCCCCCAGGTGGTTGTTGTGTGCGTATTGAACGACGAAGGTCCGAACTGTCTCTGGTACATACGTCCTCCAGGTTTTCTTGCACCCTCTGGGCATGACATCCAGGGCATCATCGATGACTCAGTAGTTATGTATGGCAAGGCAGTTGCACTCTTGCATGCACTGTTGCACAAATGCATCTGTGTGTTGGGCAGCATGTACTTGCGCACTCAGCTGTTGGGCACTTATTTGAGAGTCTGTGTTCGGTATGCACAGTTGGTTAAGGCGGGGCATAATCGGCTTGTAATTGAAGTTTATGTTGTTCACTGGCAGTAGCATGCTCTCCCACTCATATGGATCGTGCGTGCACACTTCCTTCCCCAGCGAGCATGATAGTGCATCCGTGAGCTCTTTCTCCACTATTGCAATGCGTTCGACGACGAAATCAAAACCCTGCATTAGCATTGACCAGTGAGTGAGCTTGAACAGGTACTCCCGCATCTGGTGTAGCCAGACAAGGCTGTGGTTGTCCGTCCTATGTGTGAATCGCTGGTACTCTAGGTACTGCCTGTATCGCTTGAACGCCCATGTGATGGCAAGGCACTCTCGTTCATTGATGTGGCAACAGCATTCGACAGGGCCCAGTTTTGTGTTGCCCTAATCGATGATGCACCTCTCCCTGCAATCCTCGAGTTGGTAACCGACTGTGCCAATGCCGTCCTGGCTGGTGTCCGTCTGAACGTACAAGTGGCGTGTGGGGTCAAAGTGTTAAAGGTGTTTATACGTGCGATAATGTGCCTTAATCTGTTTGAAGGCATGTTCAGTGGATCTGTCCAGCAATATTTCTGTTGTGTTGACAAGAATTCGGTGAGGGGTGTAGGCCATTTCTCAATGAGGCATAGGTGTTCTTCACTGTGACTATAGCCATGTTCGTTTACATTACCTAGGAAATCTAGCTCAGTCTTGCCGATGTGGCACTTATGGTTGATGAGGTTGGCAACAGCGAAATGTTCCAATACCAGATCTAGGTGGTGAATGTGTTCCTTCCAGCTGTTTGACCGCAAAACAATGTTGTCGAGATACACCGTGGTGAACTTCCAAATATAGCTGTCTAGCACATGCATCATTGCCTGGAAAGTCGCTAGTGTGCATTTGAGGCCAAAAGGCATGGAGCAGAACTGATATCGGTTACCATCTGGAGTTTTGAAGGCTGTTTTGTGTCTGTCAGCTTGCAACAATGGGACTTGCCAGTACCCTGACCTGAGGTAGAATGATGACATGATTTCTGCTAAGCCGTGTAGGCTAAGTGCGCTGTTGATATTTATGTCAGGTAGAGCGAATGATTTTGTGATTTGATTGACGGGACATAAATCGACACAAAACCACCAAGTGTCGTCTGTCTTGGGTGCGAGGGTGATAGCAGAATTATAGTTACTCTCAGAAGGTTCAATAATACCATTAGACAACATCTCACTAACTTGCTGTTCAATGATGCTGTGTTGGTGCTGGTGGTAGTCTTATGGCAGCACGTAGATGGGATCGTTGTGCATGGTTGGTATCGGGTGCATGGCGATGGAGGTGCGATGCAGTAGGTCGCTGGCAGCGAACACTACCTGCCGCTCATCCAAAATGCGCTGTACTGCTGCCTGATGTGGCGGGACTGCATGGTCGAACTCTGCGAGGTTAACAGGTCGTGTCGTAATAGGTTGGTGATAATCGATGTGGTACACTGTCTTCCATTGTTGTTTACAAAAATGAATGCGGTCACGGGATAACTCAACCACTGCTTCTTGCTCAACAAGCCACGGTACGCCTAAGATCACATTTTTGCGAAGGTCGTTCACGACTACAACAGCCACTGAGGTCGACTCGTCCCGGATTGCAATGTTTAAGTTGCACAGTCTGGTCGCAAATGTTAAGTTTCCCTAGATGGATAAAATTGGCATTAATAAAATTGTGTGAAGTAGCTGTATCGATCAAAGCAACAGTTTCTTTATTATTTACAGTCACTGGTATACACAGCAAGCTGCCATAAGTTTGACGGTGATGATAAATTTGGCCTAAATACACATGTTCAGTGCTGTCACCGATAATATTGTTTTGATGTTTTTTGTCACTGTTATAGTACCGGTGATTTGAAACGATGCACTCTGCTCGGGCCTCCACGGGCGGGAAACGGTCCGTCAATCTCGTCGCGAACTCCGTCCACGCCACGTCCGCCCTCTGCCACAATTGCCACCACTCTCGTGCTGCTCCGCGCAATCGGCCTCCCACTCGCTCTGTCCATTCGTCATGTGGTGCCCCGTAACACTCTAGCCGTTCGGCACAAACTGTAATGAAGTGGACCACATTTTCTATGTACAGTCCCGTGTACTCGGGTAGGGTGATTGTCTGTGGCCCAACACAACTGATCCGCTGTACTGCCCCGCACACTTCGTCCTCCTCTAACCAGTCTTTTCCAGTCCCCGGTTTTTGCGCTCACTCTCCCTCTCGGAGCGACGTCGGAGGTGACGCCCGTGTTTCACTTCGCATTTTGTCCCTCACCGCTCTTGTCGATGCTTCCGCCCCCCGGTTTTTCTTCCGATGTCACTGTCCTGGGGGTGCGTGGTGTTGCGCATGCCTGGCATGCAAACACGCCCTCATCGAATGTCACTAGTTCCGTGGCCTTCTCACAGCGTCTGTGACGATTTGTGTGGTAGTCTACACAGCGTACCCACTCGCGTCCTTTTTCGTCACATCGCAGTGAGTCGCACCAGTTTACGTTCGTTTCAGGAATATTCACATCCAGCAAAAAGTTAGTCCCTGATTTCTCGCTGTGTTCCACGTGACTACACGAGCAAATTAGGTGCCACCATACCTCCTCGCCCAGTAAGTTCGTTTCTCGGGCCAGGCCGCACTATTCGCACTTCACGTTATGCCGCGGAAGCATCGCGGAGATAGTCCGTTTTTCGTCCGTGCATTTTTCCGTTGCGCGTCTGCTGCGCGGGGTGACTCAGTCATGTTAGCACAGTGGGAGAGGGGGGAAACTTGCCGGCTAACAATGGCTGCTTTCGTGCGCGACCTTCGCTGGCTTGCCTAAGATGGTGACCAACACCCATGGCTCTACCGCGTCGCGTAACCACTGAATTTCATGACTGACTCTATTCTGGCTTGAAACACTTCACAAGGTCAAAAAAAATCCTATAAGCGACAGTCTCTTCCCCTACACTAATACCTACTTTCGTCCCATTCAGTTAGCACATTTACACAGTTATTTACACTAAATTGCCAAAGTATTGGGCACCACTTGCTGCCATTAGGGGGAGGTACATTTTTGTTTACGTGTTACTGTCGGTTGTGTGCGCCATCCCAGCATACCCGGCTGGGAACAGGAGAGCGTCTGACACTCTGGTGAGACTCAGGGCGGATGGTTCTTTGGCGAAGTATTACACCCGGCAGTATTCGGGCCGATGGAGACCCACAGTCGAGATAACACACATTATTCAAAATTAGCCTGTTTTATTTGAACAATTTCACTCTGGAGCAGTAACACAACACACGACACACTGAGTGCTTTGGCTAGTCTTCCTGGTACGGGCCTCCGTGGCTTGCCAGTAAATCTGGGGAGAAAGCTTGCAATCACATAAAGAAAGCTACGGTGCACGGTCACTGTTAAGGGGACCACATGGGAGGGCTCGGAGCGTACACGCGAGAGGCTGGACAGCCCACAAAGCAGCCCGATGTCCGAACATTTGAAACAGAGAAATGCACCTCGTGGTGACGTGACAAACTTACTTGTAGAATATACAGTTAACTTCCACACCACGATATTTACAATCAGTTCTACCTCGAGTGGAGACAGGTACGACTGATCATTATCACGCGCGTCGGAAGACTGCCGAGCCAAACGGTTGTTGACTCCATGCTCCCGGCAAGGACCGGAAGCCTGGAGTCAACACAAGCACTCTAAGAAACTAAAAAACACCCTTTTAACACAAACAACACTTTAAACACAAATATACTAACATAGTAGAGCAGGGGCGTCATTTCAGGTTTTTCCAGGGGTGGGCAAGATTTTGTTTTCTGACGACAGTGACCTCGTTGCATCTTTTTTATTAATTAAGCATGTATAAATTAGATACTTTAATAATAAAACTTCAGTTTTATGTCCTTAAGTTAGAATTATTTACATTTAAAAATACAAAAACTATATTTATACACATAAAATTCCAAATCCAGGGGGGGGGCATTTGCCCCCCCCCCTTGTAGCACCAAATGACGCCCCTGTAGTAGAGGTTCTTAATTATTATTATTTTTTATAACTGTTAACAGTTATAAAAAAAATAATTACTTCCTGGGTGTAACGTGGGGGTTGTCCTTAGACAATCGTAGATAACTAAAACATATTTTACTAATTTTTAACACTCGCTGTCGTCTGTAAAAAAAACAGACCCTTTGGCATACAAAATAATTACAAAAGTACACTAAAATATGGAAGAAATTACATTACCTCGAAGGCCAGAAAATACAAGGGGGGAACGTGGCTCTCCGAGAACAGCCGGATGGCTGTTCAAACGGTTTTCACAAGTTCAGTGAGTGGCTCAACTGCTATCGCCCCCGCTAGACACTCTATTATAAGTACATTTTTATAAAAATAATTAAACAAAAAAAAAAAGAAAGGCCATAACCGAGCAGCACTACACCGAGTTTACACACAGCTGTGGGGAAAGGTTGGGCGGGGTGCTGACTGCTGCATGGACGTGGCAACTGGATGTGGGTTTAAAAGTGTAGAGGAGGTACGACGACACAGTATGTTTGGAAATGTTTTAGTTGCATTTTATACTGTTTTTCTGCTTAATGTGGGTCTGATTTAGATATTAATGTATATCCTGAACTATGTTAATGTTAATAAATTTTACTGCATGGGGTAAAAGAAAATTCGGTGAAAATTCAATGTACTGATTTGTTATCGTAATGTTCAACTTGATTATTTCAACTACATTGTCATTTATTATAATAATCCAAAATATGTTTCGAGTTCTTCTTATACTGATTATGTTACAACATATATTCCTTAAAATGTATAAATGCAAGTAGATTACTTTGATTGTTGCTATACTATTTAAATGCAACTTGATTCATGAGCTTCAATAGATGGTTCATTTTAGTTTAATTTACTTTCTTTTCTGCCTGTTTCGTTATTTTTATGTTCCAGTGAGTTGCATTGCTATATAATGATTTACGAAGGTAAATAATACGATTATTCTTTAGCTATTTATTGTGCATTCCACTGAAGAAAAATTCACTATGTTGATAATTTATGTGAATTTTGACTCTTCTAGTAGTAGTTCAAACCATCTTTAATCGTCCACCTATTTCGCGTTTGCTTAGTTTTTATGTAAGTATATCATGATTAAGTGTAACGAATGCTTTCGATGCGCATATTTATTTTGTTATATCGTTGTTTTTTAATTATACAATGGTTCAAAGATATTGGACAAGCTATTCAAGTTGTACAGTAAACAGTTACATATTTCAAATTATTTTACATGTGACGTGTGCTCAACAGCCAACACGTGCATCGCGACTGTTCGTCAACACACACCAGCGTCACGGGCAGTATTCACGACAACGGCCCGCCGCATTCGGAAGACACCCTGCATGCGCCCGGTACTGACGAGACCAACTGAGCGCTCAAGTTAATGTGGCCACGTGGTTAGCAAGCGAACACAGAAGAAAGTGCCAGTATTTAAAGTAAATCAACCAAGTAACATCACCGCAACACACCCCAAAACCAGCTAAACATGGGATATTGGTCGTTAAAACAAGCATTACGTCGTCGCTGATCACGACGTGCGCAAATGCCGGAACGAATGTCGCCTGAAACAGACAGTGTGGGAGTTACTAGGGCAAAGTAATAATGGAGAGGCAGTCTTCATATTTTTAGGGAATTATTGAGCACCCACAAGTAGGGCAAACAAATTTATTAGGTAAAGTGCTTCATAATTGTTCAACGACGCTGGACTGCTGAGAGCGGCCCAGACCGACAACCTGGCAACCACAAAGACCGTGCAATGCGTCAACAACTTTTTATACTTAAAATAAGAATAGTGAAGTTTTCTACATGAGTTAGAATAATAAACAGTGCCAGCTCAGACTTACAGAGACAGCTTAACAAGCCAACCGAAGCAGAAGGCACAATTAAATTAATTTCCCTATGTAAGTTTATTTATACCATTTCAGCAAACCCAATTATGTTAAAATCTCAATAGGATCATATGTTTCTCATGTAAATTTTAGTGTCTTTTTATGCACACAGCTTCAACACAACATGCTTAGAGCGGCCACGCGAATAGTTTTGGCGGGCGCTCTCAGCTACTAGCGGGAGCGGGCGCCACTGCTCGGCAGTCTTGTCTTGGGCATGTAAGATGTTAGCCACATGTTCGCGGCTCCTGGACCATCACCGTATCTGGTCTAATCATGTAGCTGCAATAGTGATTTAATCTAATTTTTCAGGAACCTTATTAACAAAACACTAATTTAATCGTCCAGGAGTAGAGCCACTTCCATACCTGCAAGCTCTTGCACCTTCCATCGTAACTTTACCACTGATTAACCAGTGTTCTCGTTTACCGAGTTAGCCACCCACCGGCTATAGACATGGGGACAGCTTAAGGCACGTATGTGAGATATAAAGTGTGCCAATAATAACGCAATAAACCAGTGGTGAAACCTATTCATGCGGGTAAGTTATTTGGCCACGGTCACTTCATGGTCCTTCAGGAGCTGGTCCTACCAACCACCCGCTTTCCAGCCTCACAACAACATACATCTCGACTTGGAGGATACAGAGGGGACTCGCCACGCGGGCGGTAGACCCACGACCGTCGCCAGCAGCAGCCGGCACCCTCCAGGGCATAAGTACGACGCTCTCACCCCCTCTGCCCTCACCCACAACACTTCAAGATATAGTAGTGTTCAGAATTGTATCATGTAATTTTACAAGGGTTTTGATGTATTTGTTTAATATACACTTTTGCATAAAGCGGTCATGAGGGTCATTTTGGCGCGCACTGCCACTAACTTGCGCGGGTGACCGCCATTATGAGTTAGTCTTATTCCGAGCGTGAAGGGAGGCTGCCACACTCATCGCGGCCCCTCGATCTTCAAGCTTTTGTTGATGCAGGACAGTTGGTTTACAATAGTCAGTTTATTTTCATTAGGACCGCTTAACGTACAAGCGTACAACCAGTGGTGTGGACCCGTATTACAATAAATCGCAGTGAAACTTATTTCGCGAGTGTTATTGGCCACGGCCACTTCCTGGACCTTCGAAGTGAGTCCCCCCCAGTAGCTATTCACAGGACCAACGCATCAGTCATCTTCGGCGTGGAGGACACAGAGAGGACATCGCCACATGGTCGGTAGACCTGCACCCCTGCAGCAACAACGAGCAGCCGGCACATTCAGGTGCTGGGGTTCCGAAACCCACGTGGTACGTAGTACGGCACCACACCTCTCTGATCTCACCAAGAACACGTCAATGTTAAGGCATAATGCAGGCATTCACCTACAAAACTGTGGAAAACTAAAAACAGAGTCGCCTGGTTGGTATAAGAACCAGGGTTCTTTCAATGCAATCGCTGAGTTTTGCTACTGGTTTACCTTTCTCGGTTTGGATTTTGCTGTAAATTAAATTCTTATTTATGAGAGTTGTATGTGGGGAATCAATGTTATAAACAAACCGTTGTTGATGCAAAGTTCGGAAAACTGTAGACTACTAAATACACACAAATGTGTTATATTTAATTATACAATGT
Source organism: Medauroidea extradentata (assembly GCA_003012365.1). Lineage (NCBI taxonomy): Eukaryota > Metazoa > Arthropoda > Insecta > Phasmatodea > Phasmatidae > Medauroidea > Medauroidea extradentata. The sequence continues at coordinate 83,164 of PNEQ01043950.1, forward strand.
GTTCCAATTTATCCTTGATTAAAATTTGTGAACTTACATATCTTGGAAAAGTAGTGTCACTGTCTTTGGTTGTTTCGTTTATCGTGATATATGTATGTGTATGGTGTATAAGATAAGTATGATTTAAATGTTTAGAGCAACTTTGAAATGGTTTATACACATGTAGAGGCATATGCTAAGATAACCTTTGGAGCACGTAGCTGGTTTTCGTACATACTGAAATGTTTCGTTCCTTACGAATAGTGAGTAACTGGCTGCTGACCAATGTGCATTTGCAAAGGGAGGAGACATGAGATGGGTGGTGGTTTGTGAAAGCTTGCCTAGGGTGGTGCTGAAGATGAGTTAGGTCTGGAAGGGAGGAGAGTCGGCATGAGCTAGGTGAGCGGTAAAAGACGGGATCACTACGATGGGGAGAGGGGTAGTGGCAACTGTAGTGCATCCTAGCGGAGGAGCTAACAACTAGCCCAATTCCAGCCAAGAAACGGTGTAGAAAAAATTGTATTCTGTGCGACTTCTATACCTATATATATTCAATAGTACCAGCTAACCAATTCGTTCGGGCTAGCACGAGTCTCTTGAAGAGGTGAAACAGGTGTAGGATCGAGGCGAGGCCAGTCCCGTGATGGCCGGTCGTGAATGGGGAGGGTGATTGGAGATGGTGTCATACGCATGGTGTGCTAAGTACCACGTGGTGATTCAAATAACCTGAATTCCACAAAAATCCCATGTGCATCTTACAGCGCGAGTAAAGGTAAATTGAAATAATTTAATAAATGTTCGTAAAAGTACATAAGGTGATATGATGGTAGTGGATTAAGGTCGCCGGCCTTACATTCCTCCGTGACGCAGGATACAAGGAAATTACGCTAAAATCGCACACACGAGTTCGTGGCTAAAGGAAAGCATTTTAATCGCACGATACTGTGAAGATGAAATGAACATTACCTCAATGAGCGCGATCGCTTGCTTTATAGCCGCCCTTTAGCTTAAACTGTTGAAATGGTGCATTGAGCATGTGGTGAAAATTAAAGTACAAAGTTAAGGCCTGACGGGCAAAATCTTCCACGCGAACGGTGTCCCGGGGCACGAATTTAGAAAAGGGTCCAGAAGATTAATTGAAAGCACTATTGCAGTCTACCTGAATGATTAAGTAAGTTGAAGTCCCCTGGGACCGCGACACTGGACGCGCGCTCATGACCGCTCTGTAGACCCGCTAGTTGAAAACTCACTTCCTCGTCGTCCTCCGCTCAACGCGTGGCTGCCCGGAAGTCGGAGAAGAGGAGTTGAAATTCCCTACATGAAGTTGGAATGGTTACATCAGCTTTATACAATGTTTTTACAATGTGTGGTTATGCATACAGCATGATTAAAATAATAAGTCCTGCTGAAAAAGAACATAAACACTTGCACTTGACAAAGAATACTCTAAAAACTGAAATTTAAGTAAATGGAAAAATTATGTTACACAATCGTGATGGGGTCCTCTGTCCATATTGCTCTTTAAAATTACTACGATTAATAAAGATAATTGACTATGTTGTAAATAAAGTCTGAAGGACAGTGTTAGTTCGCCGCGAAAAAGTTTCCATTGGAAATACGGTGGTTGTCGGGTTGGTCACTCTGACGAGGCAGTACGCAAAAAGGCATAGGATAGTATATGTAGAGGGTGGCACTTGCTGACTCTCGGGTGGACGGCTGTTGTGTTACTGAGCAAGGTTCCGCACATACCTGGTGCTGCGGAGATGTGCGGCAGGAAAACTGTTGACCTGGCAAACGTCAGTGCCAAACATGAGGAGACCCTATTTATAGCAGTTTAATACAGTATTCAGTAAATAAATCAAATACCTGTGCATTGAAATTACGAAAATTTATTCTAAGAAACATTTATTTGTTGTGGAGTGTTACTTATTATTTGGGAGGGCACGCACCCCTGCGCCCATCGGCACGAGCCGCCACTGTGTGGTCTTTCTTTGCAGTGTTAAAAACTTTACCTTTGTAACTTTATAAATGAACAATTTTACAAAGAAAATATCTGTACTTTATTAAGTATTTGTAAAGTACAAAGGAAATAAGTCTAAATTTCACAAACAAATTTTTTGAGTGAAGATACATGCTGTGCTCCCAACTTCATTTTTCAACCGAAAAAAAAAAAATAAAATTTTACACCTTTTATCATAATATTCTTAGGTAGAGCTTCTGATTTTAAATTTCATCATCCACTCGGCGCAAATGTCACACTGTGATACGAAATATTATCTGCGATGTCACCGACGCTAACGATTTTATGCCTACCGGCAAGAAGGTCTATAGCTACCATCTTTTTCAAATGATGTCGTGAGCAGCTGCCCCATTTGTTCAGTGAAATGTATCGGATGTAATTTTTCACTTTATATCTGCTGATGTGTTTTCACAAGTGTAATTCCTATGTGTTAAAGAAAACATAAATCGGTTTAGTCTTTCAACTCTGAACGAAATTTTAGAGTGAAATCAGGGGGTGCGCACCAAAACGACATCCGGTAACCCTTTTGCACATTAGGCAGGAAAGCTAAGGACAAAACACTTGAAAAATCATACAAATCATAAATAACCATTTTTGGTCATTGACATGAGTCATGTAGCACATTAAATAGTAGGATTTAAGGACTGTTGTATTTACGTTTTAACGCCTACCTCGGGTGGGATCGGGATAGCGAACTACGCTGTTGATGTGAGTGAAGGGCGCCAGCAATACTCCCCAGGTACTGCACTTCGAGACTCTTAGGCATCAGGGTGTGGTTTGTTCGGTGTGTTCGGTATCCCACCCGACGCGTTGATGTGAGTGATTGAAAGCCACTTAACGATGAGTGACTGAAAGCCACTTAACGCGCGGCGCGTTGATGTGCGTGATTAAGTGGTGAAAGCACTTGAATGGATTAACACATATGACACTGACTATACCAGAACTACACACTTACTGGATGTTGGCCCCCAGTACGCCTGATAACTTATGTTGTTTATACTGGCAATATTAGGTGTCTAGAAATTATGTAAACAGTATTTCACTTACAGATGATTCATTACGCTTATGGTGCACAGTGCCAAAATAATGTCTGAATTACGCATGCAGCGAGGTAATCGTAGTGATGCGTCCCTTGCAGTAACAATAACCCTAAAACACACAATAGTGAACATGATAGTGAACTTTGCGTAGTGACTACGACCGGTTGGTATATCGCACGTGGTGGGTGAGTGATTAGTGTGGAGCTGGTGTACGAGGTGAGTCTACGACACCAGAAGGTCCACCTTCTTAAGCAGCGAGGGACTGGCGGCCACTATGATGGACCATCAGGTTCACTTGGAAGCTGGCCTAGAGAGTTGAGTTGCGGTGAGCACGTGCCTAACTAACGTGTCACAAGGCAGCCGTTCCCGTGCACGCTGTAGTATGGTAGGGCTCTATAAGTGATGTTAGCGGTACAGTGCGAAAACTGTGGCGAGCTATGCTAGGCCGGTGGTGGGGTGAACGGCACGTAGCATGCTGCACACAGAGTGATGCTCTCAACGAAATGAATTGCGTGAGTGCGTGATAATGAAAGGAATTTACAACGTACTGCTCACTTGTATTCTGAACACAATGGTGGTGTCATAACCTGCCCGTGGTCGGTCACAAAAACATGAATTACGCCCTTAAAATGTTACACAAATACAAAATAACCTTAGCAATGCGTGTGCAAAATTATGCTGAATAAAACAATACCAAAACGAACCTCCTATGGTGAAGGTTGAGTGCCGATGTCTCCCGGTACAAAAGTCCCTAACCACGTGGCGCTGATAATGCCGACGCGGTGTTTACGTTAAAAAATACAAAAAATGGTCACAATTATTAGGTTAAGCGGATGCGCAACGCAATGGTGAATATCTGGTAACGTGTGTTAAGCAAAGGTGAACCGGTATACTAACGAGACTATTGAAAACTAACAATCAGTGAAACAAAAGATGAAGAGCACACGGACAGCGCCTTACCTCTCCAGAAGACTTTGACGAACTGCCACGAGGAAGGCAACCGCTAGGGGCTCCTTGCCTCACTACGGGGTTTACACACTTCCGGTACCTCGTGCGCATGAAATATTAATATTAATACCTTACGAAAATGGCACACACTAAATTACATAATAAATTACGTTACATATTTTGCTGATAGTGAATGATGCATTTATAATTGTCTGCTGAAAACATGAACGGGAACATTGTATACATGGTAACCCTTGATGGCCTTCGGCTCATACTGTACACTGCTGTTTGATAAACAATACACTTCGCACTAAATCATTTGGCATGCATACACACTGGTGTTGCGGAATGATTATTGGAGAATCTGAGAATGCTTTTGGGAGGGTAGAAAAGGACACACTTGCGCCGTTATCGGCTTAACCCATACTCTGGCCCTGCGGCCGGCGTCAGTATTAGCCAATTAAAATATTGCAAAATTACAAGGATTTCAATTGAGCACTCGAATTGGCTCACTCACACCCTGTGTTGGGAGCTGGATAACACATGCATGGTCCGGCATTTGCGCACGTCATGATCAGTGATGTCGCAATGCCCGATGCAATGATCAATGTTATCTGCTCTTACGATTCTACTCTACATTTTGTTTGATTTAGTTCCTTAATTAATATTTCGTGTATTTTGCTGGAGATTGGCCGGATCTTCATTAATGTAGCCTTCTCAGTTGACCTTAGTGGTCGCGAGATGTACTAGGGTGCATTCCGAAATCCAAAGTGACAGTAAACTAGCAGTTCTGTAAAAGATCAGTTAAACATAACAAAGTTCTGTAACACCACAACATATAAAAACTCAATCATTAGTTTAATGTAGATGTTTACTATTGTTAGATGCATAAATAAAGTAAAAATATTATGAAACAGTAAAATTTTTGTTGGCAGCTTTGTCATTACTGCAAGCAAGGTGACTTTGGAAAACTTTTACACTATTTCCATTAAGGTCAACTGTGGGTAAATGTCATGTGGACATACACTATTCGGAATTTATTGCCAGATAATTTCTTAATTCGAGGGTGACCATACACGAGAAAATTAATTTTTGTTAAGTCCCAAAGTCACCCTATGTGTTCAAAGTGGCCCCTACTTGCGGTACAGTTTATAAATTCGTTTGTGAAGTAGAATTGTACATATTAAATCTTGTTATTTTCTAAATGGTATGCGAATATAATTAAAATCAACGAGATATATAGTAAACATAGAGGGGCGGAAGCAACTATTTCCAAGGCGCACAGGTGATGCCTATTTGAAATTGGTCGGCCATTTTATCGATAGTCAAAACATTGTCAGCTGATGCATGTTGTAATGGCCACCTTCCGTTATTCACTGATTTCACTGGCAAGTGTTTTCAGTAATGTCAGCTATAGTTCCGAAATTGCTGACGGCACTGATAGTCACTGATGGTCGGTTGATGACGATACCCTGTGCGAGGCTACATCCGTTTACTGAGATTACCGATTTTACTGGCGCTTCAGAGCATCAGTGTTGTCAGTAAACCAATATTTTTGGTGGAAATTCAAAAGTTGAAGTTATCTAATTA
>PNEQ01043951.1:0-40317 GCA_003012365.1 Medauroidea extradentata
AGAAATAAAGATGAATTAAAAAAAGAAGTTCTGCAATTAAAGTACGCTTAGCGCAGTGGACTGGACAAATATGTTTGTATTTGATGTTTTAAAGATAAACAGTGAATATAGTATAATATAGAATATAGTATCACCATCAATTAACACGTAACTAAAAGTTAGTTACTCTTTTCTATAGTACACGCGGGCGAAGCCGCAAAGGGACAGCTAGTCTCTAATATATGTTCGTCCGCGCGCAGACACAAACATACAATCGCTAGTCATCAGTATAGCCAATGCAGATACGAACTAATCACGGTGAGGGCTATTGCTTGTGAATAGTACAAAAATGAGGGAAGATTCGCCGGAAAGGCAGGGAAAACAGAGGGAAAGCAGAATCAGTATATCCAATATAACGCTAATAATCGGAAAAAGTACAAAAAAAATATTTTCAGACAAATTGCTATAGACAGAGATAATGTAAGTTGATATAATCATATGTGTGTGCTTGTATTATATAACACAGGTATACACCTATTGGATGTAAATATATTAGTGCTAAACGTTTTGGGAATGTGTTCATAACTTCGAAATAAACAAAAATAGTAAATTATGATTTTCGGTACAGAAACCATTAATTTCTGAGTTACATAGCTATTAGTAAAGTCACAACAGTACAACACATGCTAATCACACGTTAGAATTTAATGCTACATGCTCGGAAGGTGATCTTCCGTTTTGCTCGTAACTCCAGGCCACGACAATTTTTTACAGTTGCTCAATTCCTAACCGCAAAACAAAATATAAGTGCATATGAAAACCAGTCTGAAGCTATCGCAATTCTTTGTTACGGAACTCCATTTACAATAATACAACAACTGCTAATGGTGTCTACCTCAAGCTTGAGCTCATTCGACAAGCCCCGTTCCATGCTTAGGCATACTCGGTTGGGAATCCCTGGAGAGCGTAGTATTTGGTTGAACCCATGTTAAATACATTCTCTAAAAACGTCAATGGCATGTACAGGCGTTGCATACTACACCAAGGTCTTTAAATATCCCCAGAGGAAGAAATCCATTTGATTTAAATCAGGTGATCGAGCAGGCCAAGCAATGAATCCCCTTCGACAAATTAAAAAAAAAAACTTTATAATATTGGCGCACAACGAGACTGAAGTGAGCGGGAGCACCATCGTGCATAAACCAAATTCCTCGGATGACGACCAGAGGTACATCAACAAAGATGTGATACAACTCATTTCTGTGCAAATGAAAATAATATTGTGCCGTCCGACGTGCAGGGAAGAAATATAGTTTAAGAAGATGCTCATAAATGATTCCACACCAAACATTTCAACTGAATCACTGACGATAGTTGTCCTGACGCACATAATTGTCTGGTCTGGCAACATACGAAACACACTTGTCAAATGGGCCTGCCTCTCTCAAGCTTTGGTTGATTAATGTGACAGTTCTCGGTCAAGGTAACTAACTGCCTGTTAGGGCACCTCTTTGCATAAAATACACACGTACTTGCATGGTAGTCATATATGTTAGGCGAATGGTAGTCATATATGTTAGGCGATACCTGAAAATGCACATGATCTTTGAACGATTCTTCCAATGGGTTAGTATCACAAACTGAACAGATTTTATGAACGTAGGCCATTGCGAGAAAATGAAGTCGAGTTGCGGGAAATAATAAAATAAATTAGTATCAGCTGTTGTTAACTTAAATAATCCGCAAGGAATATACTACAATATATACGTATCCAGAAAGAGGACATAAAAACCAAAAAGAAAGGGAAAAAACACAAAATAAATAGTATCACATACAGTACATATAGAGATAGGTGTGTGTGTTGGTGTTTGTGAATGAGATATAAGGGCGACCTTGAAAAGATGGGACCTTAAAAGCGGTGGCCACATAAATGTATTGGTGGAAAGTCTGTAGTAAAGTTCAGTATAAGTCTCAATCTAAGTTTCACATACATCCAGTTAGTACATTACGAAGTACCGCAATCTGAAAAGGCTGTTGACTATGTTGGAGGGCATAGAAACATATTTTTAATTAGCATGGTAACTTTACAATGGTATTCCGACCCTGTACAATGTGTGTTTTCTTTACAAACGTTCACACAATTTGCACAAGTGCAACAGATTCATTAAAAAAACCTGTTTACGAACACACTACAAAACATTTTAAGCGCGTGATAGGCGGCGCCCTGAAGATTCGCGGATTAATTAAACAACTCATTAGCACCCTAGCAGATTATATAACAACGTAAATACAAGATATGAAGTTGAGGCTTACTATTCGGCTGTCTACATTTAACATACATACCGGAAGATATTACAATAAACAACTCCTTTCCAACTGTACGGCTACTTCGCATACTAGAAAATACATTTTATTGATAAATACGTACTAGGCATATTGACTTATGCACAGTCAAAACTATATTTTATACCACGAATATCAGCAGCAGTTTCGACAGTAGATGCCACCGACTTATAATGGTTTAAAAATATCACTGTTTCACTTTTTTATTACACTTATTGTATTCAACGTAATGCATTGTTCCATTTAGGAGCTTCAGTTAACTAATCACTTTTGGTAGTACAGTATTGAGTTTTTATTATGTAACCAAGTTTCCTAAATACGAAATAATCTACAGCATTCAGACTGAACGGTTCAACATTACTAGTCTCAATTCAAGCAAAAACTTACCTATGGAAACCCGGCTTCAAACTAGTTATAAATAAAATTAATTTATTATATATTATACGTTGTATGTTACAAATCAATAACTCTATTTTACAAACTTCAGTAAAATTTGACAGTTCTGAGAGATAATTAATAGTTTACATTATACAACGTAAGTCACAGTGCAAGGACAAATTTAATGAACACACACTAAAATTTAAATCTCAGGCTCATTTTAGAACTAAACATTTTGACCGATATAACACTAAACAAACGCAACATATAAAATAAGGTACTCTCAAAACTTACTGATATACAGTAGGCTATATCAACCGTTACGTCGACTGTGTAAATGGCTGCAACTTATGCATTAATGTGGTTACAGTAAACCATTATCGTATAAAAATCTTATTAGGCATCTCAATAAAAATTCTTATAAAATTTATACGAGCTAGGTGGGGTAACGGGAACAAGTTTGACTCACATCCACAAGGACCCAGATTCGATTCTAGACTCCGGATATTCTGATTTTGGGATGGTTCATTAAAACACGCCAAGGCTGATTCCTCATCCATTTCCTGTCCTTGTGAGTAAAGTAGTGTATCACCGATTGTAATGACCTCGCTGTCTACGAGAAGTAAATCAGTTTTTATTTTACTTGACCGAATTCATTATTAAGTCGACCGGCATACAAAGTATCATTTTTGGTGGCTAACGCCGAAGCACGACTCTAGTTCGCTACATAAATTAACAAAAAAATGAAAACGCTAGTATTTATATCCCTGTAAATAAGACAGGATTTTGGTGATGGAAAAATTTTCCAGTAGCACTTGAAAGAAGAGGGGAAAAAACAATATGAAGGAACGAAGACGACGCAGTTCCAGATAGCGCGCAGACACGCACCATACATTAATATTCGTGATAAATGACTCGACCGCAACCACCATTTGTCCAATGACGAGGCAGAGCCTTTGTTCTCGCGGAACCCCAGCCACAACACATATATATTTTTTTTTATCGAACCACGTTGATCGAAATGGCAGTATATTTCCCATTCGGAAGCTCCGCGGCTGTAGAGCCACTGGTCTTCCGACGACCTTCAAGTTGCTAGTCATCGAGCGACATCACTTCCACGGGCAAGGTCACGTTGGCCGAGTCGGACCACCTGCTGCAAGACAAATCAGCCGGCATCGTTTAGCATCGGCACTGATGCTACGTCGGCGTGACAAGCCGAGTGATTCAACTGTCGGCAATTATTCGTTCTCATCTGGGCGGCCTAGGCGGCTGCTGTAACGATCAGACAATCTGAACACACTGCCACGTCAGGAGTTGTACGGCAGCAAGCCAAAATATGGCCATGCTGTCACTATTTCCCTACGTACGAAACATAATTAACTCTAGGCTGAAATTCGTCTTCAGCACAAACTTTTCAACGTGCACAGAACATCGGATACCAAGCCTTTCACAACTATTCCCAGATGTCAAATCTTGCTAAAAGAAACATAATTAGTATATTTACTCTTTCAGCTTATGTACATATTTTCAGTCTACACCAAGATGAGTACATCCCCCACTTTACTCATCAATCTAAGAATAAATTTAGGTTTAGAATATTTAGGATTTACCACTTGCTTGAATAGGTATCAGTATTTTTAAGCACTTACTTTCTCATTTATCGATGCGTTTATCCATGAGTAGTATCGTATTAAGAATACCAACCGAACATCAAGCCAATAAAAATAATATCGTCAACTATTCTCCAAGGAAGTTACAGTAGTGGACGTAATTTTGTCTGAGGCAACATCAACACTCAACAGACGGTCATGAAAATAATTCTGATGAGTCGCAATCGTCTAAAATAGTGAGATAGACTGGTGCATCGGAGACGTGGAACTGACTCCAATTTAGATGTTGACAGTGATGAATTTTTTGTTTGCTGTAAACGTATGCTGATCTAATGCCTCATGCAATTTAAAAGAATAAATTTTGCCTGAATGCTACCATACAAGAAAGCGCACAGAGAACATTGAAATCCATGGCATTATATACCTCTATACCTTACCAGAGGTACAAGTGATCTCTAGTCCCTGAACGTTGACAGAAAATTAGTGTAGTAAAATAAATGCATTTCCTGCAAAACAACATTAAAAATTCAAACAAGCCCAGGCTTCAACCCTTCCGGACTCTTCCCTCAACGATGTGAAGTGTGCACTAGACTCCACACACCATCCGAACTCCCTTCCGCAGCGCCAACCCCACCACAGCTCCGCGGTCAATATTTGAGCAGGCCGCGAAAACTTCAAACAGAATGCTAATGCGGCATCTAGGCGCTCAGAACCACAAAGAGAATCAACAAGTTGACGGCAATTCATCAGTGGGGATCGTGTACGTTTGCACACCGGCGGCGCGGCGTCATCGTCGACAAAAAACAGCTAGCTGTCTTCCTTGAAATAAACGCCCTCCCTTGCTCGATGCCCGCAAATTATCGCGAAAATAAAAAAGTACAAAGTAAACTTACTACGACGTAAACAAACATAGGAGTAGTAATATTTTACGGTAACTCAGAAAGTAGCACTTTTTCAACACGACTGATACACGGTTATACTGTTTTCGTATATTTGAAATACACATTGTGAAAAAACTTCCTAAATATTAATGGTAATTAACCCATCCACTGCATGGGGTACTTACCACACATCAGGTTGTACATAGAGAAAATGTTGAGCAAATGCCGGCTCGTGGGTTGTTGTCAGGTAGGGCACAAGTTGCAGCGAGCCGTAAAAGGTTGTGCGCTAGTTGACGCTACAACCACTGACAATATGGTCTGTAAGTGCCACTTATTGCTGACCGCTTACAATACAATAAGTAGCCAGTAGATATGCCATGGTCATTGGTATACGGCGACGCGTTCATACGATAGTACAGTTCTCGGCAAATTGTGCCCTCCCTGCCAACAACCCTCGAGCCGCCATTAACAGTTGAGCAATGTTACAATACAAGTCTGGTAACACGGGTATACACTAGACTGTTTCCTTAAAATGTATAATAAAGCTACCATTAACGTATGGGAAACTCTCCTACCATACATACTTCGTTAACACTGATAGAAACTGGTATGGTACGTTTACAAATAATTGTTTACAGTGTACCCTACAAGTAAACGAAACTTCGTCCTAAAACTCGACAGATAAATCCATATCTTTTGCAAATAAAATTATCGTGGACCTAAATAGCTATCTCTCACTTCGCTGTCATTCCTACAGCAATAGTATGATGTTTGAAATAACTGTGCAATGGGAGTGCACGATTGGATTTAGTTGCTTGGACATACTCCATTGCGAAATATTTCGCAATGGAGTATGTCTAAGCAATTAAATTCAGTACAACAACAGTGTTAGTTATGATCTGACGAACAAACACTACTGAAAGACGTGGCAAACATGCACTTAGATAAAAGCACATCTCTTAACGGTTAACTTTGTATTCATCTTTTATGGAAGCTGAGTGGGGAATAAACGTGGAAGAAGACTGTTCGGTACTTTTGTATCAAATACAATGTTCCTATTTTAACTCTAGAATAATAGTCTCAGTACGAAATAGCCTCTAGTTATAGATTTATATCCAAAAGCATAGTCTAACTGCATTTATGTGTGCTAGGAAATTTCGAAATTTCCTTTAAATAATAATACAACTACTACAAATCAAAACAATTCAAGAATAACATTAGTTTAAGACAATACCCCATTTCGCTACGTAGGCCTATATTAATATCTTCTTCACACACCTACCCAAAATATTTGTGGAAAAAAATAAACATAAAATAATACTGCTTCGTTTCACATTTCATAAAAAATTATTACAGCGTATTCCTCTTTAAAAAAAAATACATTAATATTTGCCTTTCAAGTTTTATTCTCAGTCAATTTATCAAAAAGGTCACGATTCTTGCAAACATTTAAAAAACGAAAAAACTTTCCCTTTGTATATCTCGCATAATGTGACATGAACAAGCTTTACAAAACATCTATCTACCCATCGCGATTCACAGAAAATGGGACATACTCCCGATATAAAGTTACAACTAGACACAAAACTTCTGAACGTACCAGGGTTCGAACCTGCATCCCTACACTTGATAATCGCGAACCTTACCCTAGACAATCTTTAATTAAGCAAAATTCATACCAGAAGATGTGATTTGTGAACTACGTTATTTTCGACAATCCAGTGATTTTGGTAAACTGAAAAGTTTTTCAAATTTTTTACAAAGGAAACTCTTATAACTTTACAAATAAATAATTTTACAAATAAAACCTTAGTACTTTAATGTAGCATTTCTTTTAGTTTTTACAAATTCACAAACCTTTTCTTAAGAGTGTTTATGGTCAATGGATTATCGCCTAAATGTAATGATTATCACTTTGATTCTTCACCCGCATGGCTTTCCAATACATGGAGTTTGACCAGTTCTAGGTCAGTCCTTTATAGCGGTGCATTTACTTTGTAATGCAGTGCATATGGATCACAGGTATCAATGTGTTGTTTAAGTTAATTGCTTGATGCGAGTTCTGCTATTATTTATACAAAAATACTATTCCCATTTTAACGAGATGAATTACAAGTCACGGTTTCTTCAATGTACAGGAACTACTTGATTTTTTGTAGGAAAAAAAATAAGTACAAAACCAAATATTTTTTTCCCAAAACCGTGCCAACAGTAAAGAATCCAAATTATACAATTTTTTTTTAGAAATCTGAATGTAAAACGAATTCACTCATTGAGTGCTAGCGAACCGAGCGATGTGGCGCAGTGTTGAAATACTAGACTCGCATTAGGATGGATGAAGGTTCGATTCCCTTTCCGATCATCCTGAATTAGGCTTTCTATGGTATTCCAAAATCACTCCAGACAAATGCAGGTGTCGAAGCCAAGGTCTATTCCTTCCCAGTTTCCTATCTTAAGTCGTAATACAACTATCAACAGTTAACAAGGAAAAACTACGTATGTTAACAAGTGATCGGTCTACATATTGTATAATGTTTTTAATTCCGAATATATTTCCTGACATTGTGAAGTTTTCTAGTTGTTAAGGCCATGCTCACCTGTTCATACTTTTTTTTTAATCCTAAAGGAGAGCATGTATCACACATCTGTTGGGCAGTATTGTTTCAAACGGCGTTTGCCGCGATAGTTATATTTTTTAACTAAGCAATTAAACGGTTTTGACTAGTATGTAAATTAACCAAAATTTAAAGGCATAAATTATCAACAACCATAGTACTTCTGTCTTTAAAAAAGACCTACTGAGATTTATCCGCTAAAACAGATTTTGAGACAGCCAGCGATTACAACTTTCTCAGATTCCAATTAAATACTTTAAACCTTTCCTAGGATAGATCTAAGTAATTCGTATAGAATCAAACTAATAGCCTAAGTGTCAGGTATACCTTAACTAGAATTAAGTAATACTACGGGATCCGTAAGTATACTACATTTTACACACGAAAATGTCTACTTTCAGAGTACTTTAGAAATTTATATAGACACAAGATAATTTCTTTGGTGTTAGAAGTCTGCCACTATGATACTAACAACAGTTCTCTAGTTTCACTTCATGGTCCCGCGGACCATTGACATAAATGAGTCCATAATAAAAAACTGGTTTGCAGGTGGGCCGCGGTACTCGGTAATAAAAACCACTTCTTATCACTGGCGGACGTAATACAACTAGGCCATAATTACGGGGCGCAGTACGGAGTTGTTCCCACAAACAGTTGAAATAATGAACACCTAGATCATGGGTACGGGGAGAGAGTAAAAACAAACCTGTCATAAAGCTAACTAGTAGTCAGTCGGCTGTCGGCGCAGACTTTCTAAATAGTTGGGATAATAACTAGAGGAAGACATTCAATCCCTTCAACAGTGTATTTCCTACCAAGTTTTAATTAGTATTCCTGTATAAGTGGAATTTCACGAGAAAAATAATTAATTTTAGGTAGCTATTATTTTTAAATATCATGATTATAAGTTTAGCACTTCCTGCGAACAAGTATTTTGGCACATCATTGCAGAAAAAAAGTAAGATAATAATTCTACACGAGAAACGATTGAAATACACAGTTTATTTTTGTCGTTATATTAACGATGCTGCAATAGTGTTGAAAAATTACGCATTACAATAAACAGCAAACAAAAAACAAAGACGCACAAAGCCACAACCTGTTCATTAATATGCACGTTATCAGGTATACTCTTGTTTCATATAAGTTTGGCTAGACAACTACTTATGGTAAATAATTTTTAATATTTTGGGATTTGTTGCATGATACACGACACTTTTAACTCTAAAATGAACCTGACATGTCTATTTCAGCATTTGTACTGCAAAGTTTGTTTTGCATTGTGTCCCAAATCACAAAATATTAAAAATTATTGGCACACACAGCTGTCAAATTTATCCAAACTTATGTGAAACAGAGTATAGTAACCTGCCTATAAAGCAACAATTTCTACAGCGCCATTTACACCGGAAAATGTACATTGCACATTTTTTTGGTAAAAATTAAGAAATATTTTAATGTAATTTTACAAATATTTGTGTAAGTTCAACGATTTCCCTTGTAAAAATACAAATATTTTCTTTGTAAGATTACTTAATCAAACCTATATAAAGAGTTTGTCGGTAATGTCAAAATTATAGGCGTACACAAATCATAGCCTCTGGTATGCATATTGGCAATGATGTGAATATACATTTTAAGTGACTTTAAAAAAATTAAACTTAAATAATTGAACTCTGCTCTGAATATATATATATATATATATATATATATATATATATATATATATATATATATATATACACACACACACACACACACACACACACACACACACACACACACACACACACACACATAAAAAGACCCACCCGTATGTAAATTGAGTTGGCCTAGGGTAAAGAGCAGTAGTAAACAGGTTTGAAATCCGGAGCTTCCACTTTATTTCGAAATAACTATCCGTAAAAATGAATGCTACTTTAATTATCACCATGGATTGTACAAATACAAGACTTTACGTGATCTTTGAACGATTCCTGCAATTGGTTAGTGTTATAAACTGAATGATTTCTGCGGACATACGCAACTAAGAGCGAACGTTACAGTGTTGCTGGAAAACCCACTTCTCTCCCATGTTCTCACAAAAAAAAAAAAAAAAAAACGGCTCCTTTTCGTCTGTTTTCTCTTTTTTGTGTCATCTATGTTTATATACCGATGACCCAGTTCAAAAGGGAAACAATTAAAAATGTCCAGTTTTGAGTAAAATGCATACAGAAAGAATTCCGTTTCACAGAAAAATTTGTTATTTGACATATTTGGTAGGTGTTAATTTGAAGCAAAAGTAGAGAGGCAACATTTTATCGAGTTTAAAATGTTTATAGTTTGCCTTTGGGTCATTCCAGTGTTACGTGTGTGACTTTCGGAGTACATTTTCTGTGTTCGTGTAATTACTTTTTTTTTTAATTTAAAATTGTTGCTCCTTCGTTCAAAGTGTGGTTTATTAAACTTAGGACCTTTACTAATAAAACTGAATGCTTGAAACCGAATGAATTGAATTCTAAGTTTTTTTTGTTGTTACTTTTTTTATGTGTGACTCCGAGATTTTGATATATGTTACATTATTATCAGTGTTTCAGTTATTCTGTAAATTTTTTAGAAGTAAAAATTAAGCAAAATTATAGTCATGTAGTACAGTAAATGGACTAACATACACCCTAATGTGAAAAATTTGGCTTTCATAGTACAGTCACAATAAAGTCGTAAATTGATGTTACGTGTTTGACCAAAGCCAATTAGCAAAATTTTACTGCATTATTTTAACTAAGTTCTCATGAATAAAGCATAAATTTATTTGGAAAGTTTGAATGTATCATCTGATGTTAGTTCATCTCTAAAAACATTTTATAGTGAACAATATGTAGGCTGTATTGTACTAATTTACTTGATCAGTGACCATGACAAACAACAAGCAAAATACATAGAATTATTAATCAATGACTTGGCAACAATAAATATAAAAATTCTCTGTCATAAACATTTCACAAAAAATTTTAAGTACAAAACAGAAGTAATAGCACTTTAAAAATCAGAAAATTCAAATCCGTTCCGTCACTTCTAACACAAACTAAAACAATTGGTAGTTTCCCTCCAAAAATAATATTTTTGTTTTTGAGGAAAGGAAACATTATTAGATTTCTGGAATTAAATCTGAATATTAATTAAATATGAATGATTAGTTAACGACACTTAACTTAATTTAGATGATGAGATTTATTGTTAAACTTTATACTACTAATGTGTCAAATGTGTGTTATTTATTGTTTTTTTATTTATTTATGCTGGGACCTTCACACTAAACAAGACAATTACAATCTTAACAGAAGTGATATGACAATAATATAAAATAAATGGCACGTGTCACACGTAACGTCACACACGTAAACATATTTTTTACGTGTGTGACTATTAATTTTATTATATTAAATAAAAAGTTGATAACGAATCATAATTGTATTTTGGCATTGCCATCTTCATACGGAAATAGCTTCGAAAATAAATTCCCAATTTGTTCTTATTTATTATTATTTTGTTATAAATATTTTTATACTATTCTGTTACGTGTGAGACAGTGTATTTACATTACACTACTTTGGTTTATACGTCACAACTATCACATTTTCAAAATTTATATTTCACAAAAATTATATCATGACAGTAGTGGGATAATGTTAGTGACTAATAAGTATTAAATTCATATTCAATGGTACTCGGCCAAGTTTGAAGGCTTTCAAAGTAAATACATGTGCAAGTCAGTATTATACCAGTATCAAGCCATTAGTCAATTTTATTAAGAATAACAATTTCGATAATAAATAAGCTAAAATTAATTTGTGATACTTAAGAGAATTAATTACCTTTTAGCTACAATTTGAGTAAAGAATTATTGAGATTTAATGCTTTTTAATTATTATCTACTCAAGACCACTTTTCCTGGAATTATCCCTTTGCTGAGATTATCACACTTTAAATTTCAAGAAATACAAATTCTAGCTTTACTGGCAAGCACGATAAAAAGCCACGTTATTAAAACAAGGGAATTTACGTGTTTTTCTTTTCAACTCGGTAGAGAGCACGTCTGTCTGTGTGCTTGTGAGCCAAACTCAAAACTAATTTTTTTATTTTTTTGCCTTTTGAACTGGGCAATCGCGTGTCTCTTGTCATTAGTGTTGTCGTCGTCGTCCTCGTCTATTTCTGCCGCCTATTTACATACTAATTTTCTTGTTTTAATTTAAAATTATTTTTTGCTTGTGTCGTCTTCCTTGACACGACTATATACCATTCCTAAATTTTTCTGTATGATTATTGTTCTACTTTGTTTTCGTGGCGTCTTTAGGGATGCAACTATATTTCTTTCAGAATTGTCTGTATATGTTCGTTGACAACAGCCATAAATTGCCTTTGTATTTTTTTCTTTTTTGGTTGTTTTATTGTTTTTTTTTTTTTTTTTTTTCAACACGACAACATTCGCACGCAATGGCGTACATCTACAGAAATGGTTCAGTTCGTAACATGGCTGTATTTTGTAATGTTAAAAATGTATACTTTATATTTTTACAAGAACAAGCTTTACGATATTAAGAGTGCGTGGTAGATAAATGAACGCTAAAAACATCAATTGATTTCTACGTTTTTTTTTTTTCGCAACGAATATGGATAAAATACTCAATGACAATCCTAGATAACGGTATTTGCCAACTTTATGCACGAATATTTATCCCGAATTACTAATTCGTTACGCGTGATTTCTTACGTCGCATGTTAAATGCGCGAGGTTTCGGCGTCAGAGATTGTGCCACAGAAGTTCGTAACACTGGAAACAATTGTGTTTAAAACGTTGACTAAAACTATTGTTTAGGATTGTTATTGTTTAATTTTCGTAAATTGGCTTCAAGAAACCTACAGTTATAGATTAATGCCTTTAGCGTTGAATTATGTACCACGCCCTCTTAACGGTTGTTCGGACTAAGTGAACACTTTTGAAATCCTAGTTACCTCTTCCTCTAAGAAAATGTATAGTTTCTGGCCACGTTTTAATATGAACGAAGAAACGTAAGCAACAATCAAAGTTTATACATTGTATTGTATTCAAAAGTTAAAATCTGAGTTCTCAATTAATAATATTTTTAAATTATTGTTCTGACGAGAGGGTCTTCAAAAGTACTCATTTTATTGCGAACTGACAACACAAAAAATATCTTCAGTAAATGGGTTACCAAGAATTTTCATTTTAAAAGTACTTGGCAAAATTCTTTGAATATCTTAAGCCTAGTTTATACCCACGATAATATTGCTAATAGCACGTGTTTTCAACAAAGTTATTAACAATGTTGAAAAAATGATTGAAAATAGTTTATATCATGATGTTATCAAAACTGTTGCCAACATTGTGTTATTAACATCGTTATTATTTATAAAAAATATGTTAATAACATTTGTTACCAACCTTTTGTTGAGAACATTTGCTAGCAATAAAAGTTGTCAGTTTTGGAAACATGTCAACTTTGTCACCAACACTGTTGATAACATCATTTTCCCGACTCATTCTAGGACGGTCTAGACCAAAGTATGTTGGTAACAAATGTTGCTATCAATGTTATCAGCAATGTTGTACACAGTTTTGTCATCAACATTGCTATTAACATCCGTTCATCAATATTACAACTTTGTTAGTAACATTGGTGTTTTCGGCAATGTTAATAGCACATTTGCTATCAACATTGTTATAAAAGAGTATACCATAGCTTAGAATTTTCTAACTAACATTTTGTAATTAACATTGTTACTGTTATTTTTTCGGTGTAAACTGTGCTTTAAACAGTAGGCCTATCGTAGTAGCAGCGTTCCATTGAAGCTAGGCATTCTTTGTAACACATACGCATTGAACTTTCACTGCAGACAGGAGTTGCTCCTAACCTGTTTCAGGTCCCATGTCTGTGATTCATGTCTGGCGACGTGTATGGAAGGCAGCCGGGTTGACAAAGAACAAGCAATCGATCGTCAACAGAACGTGGCACGTAAATTACGCAATGAGCTTTACATTCTGACGTCCATCGGGAACAACGTTACAAATAGATCCCTCAATCGTATTTCAAGGAAGAATATCATCCCAATAGCTGGTAGTCTTGACAGCACAAAAAGAAGGGAAACCATCTATAATGCTTCACATTCAAGCCGCAGTCACAGTGCATCAAAAGTTGTGATTGCAGTTTAGTTTCTTCACGGGATGCCCACGAAGCGATAACACTGTACTTTTTTTTGTACTTTTACAATTAAAATTTTTTAAAGCCCAGTTTCAAAATAAATTCCTAGCAAAACTGCAATGGCTCTCTTTGCATAAAAAAAATCTTGACATTTTAAGGGATAGCCTTGAACTTGAACTTTCTATGCGGACAAATTAATTTCAATACCAGTTTTACTAGGAGAAACGACACTAAACTTATCTATTAAATAACATTTGAATAAGAAAATTTTACAAGAAATTATTTCTAAAATAAAAAAATAAAAAAATAGTGGAAGCACTTAGATTACAACCCGCATCGCCAAGCTTAGTGACTACACATCTTCACTTGTGTGATCAGTGGTCCTATTTTATTTGTATACATTTCATGTACAGTTCAAAGAACCTTTTTTTTATTTTGAAGCATGCAATAAATACGACAATTCACTTTACTCCAGAAGAATTATTTCGAAAATATGTGATCTTTGCGTAACTATGTAATTTCCGCGAAACAGTAATTTTTGTAGACTACAAATTATTCCTCACTTTTTTTACAAAGAGAATCCTTGTAAATTTATAAACAAACAATTTTACAAGGAAAATATTTTTACATTTACGAAAGTACATACACTACAAAGAAATGCCTTGAAACTTTGACAAAAAAAAATTACAGCCCAGGAACGATCGGTATAACAAGACAATCCTTTGTATTTTTACAAGGATTTGTGAAAGTACAAAGAAAATATTTGTAAATCTTACAAGTATTTTTATAATGAATCGTAACACAGCACTACTGTTTAACCCCTTCCCCCCACACATGTTCAGTGACGGCAACTTTCTTGGCAGAGGATATTGGAAAACTGGTGCACGGGTACGACAAATGTCTCAATATGCGTGGTGATTATGTTGAAACGTAGCTGAAACATGTACGTATCTTTTGACAGTAGAAGCATTTTACAGTTCATTCCCGTTTATTACAGCCCTCAAAGGTTGGAAAAAAAAATTCCCTGGTATTTTTGGTCGTGCTTAGAATTCCTGTCACTGAGCGAGGTAACTGCCCGGGTAGGAAGAACTAGACAACGAAACGAATGGTGTCAGCCATACGTTCATACGCATATGTTTCATTTAACCAGCCATTGAGAGTTGTAACAAATATTTTACTATTCCAATATCGGCAACTTTCTAAAAAAATTGTGTGGCATGTTTCACTAGCGCCCCTAGCGGTTTGGAATGATGGACATAGTTTAAAACAATTGGACGGAGTTATGCAGAACGGAACCAATCCAATATGTAATTTATTTTGAGATAATAATTCTAAGTACAAGAAGAAGGTACGAAGTATATCCTAGAAAAAGTACAGTATTAAATCATTATATTTTAATAAAAATAATAGGCCAGAAAAAGTGGCTTCTACAAGGTTTATATGGACACAGTAGACTTTGACATTGAATATCTCAGCTGCAATAATTTGCGAGTTGGTTCCCTTCTGCATAACGCCAGCCATCACTATGATATTTTCACTCGACGTTTAAGAGTTCGTCATAGAGATTTCACGTTGGTTGGTTCTAGTCGATCATTCCAAGCCGCTAGGAGCGCTAGTGAAACATTTTGTAGTTTTAACCCATGCTTAGAGATAAAGAGTATCCGATACTGATGTTGAAGATATTTGGTTGTAACACGAATCTGGAAACGTCATAGTTGGTGTTAACAAGAAAGAATTTGAAGAAAGTATGTATGTAACAACCGGTACTTCGAATCCTTCCCCCTCTCTAAGTCCTCTCGCTTGGCCATGTCGTTCGTAATATTATTCAGTGCGGGAGACAAACGACTCGCCAACTCGACAGGCTCAGTAATGATCGCGCTCGCTGCATGGTAAATGTGTTAACAAGAGGCTCGGTGCTCGCGCCAACAAGGATGCTTGCCAATTGGGCCGTCCCAAACAAGGCAGCAAACTGTCGCTTCCACATCAGCAAGGTAATTCCACCAGTGCCACCGCATACGTGCTATCAACATTTCCCACAGTCATTTGTGCCCAAATTTAACTGAGTAAAGCACTTAACTTCACTGTGGTTGTTTATCTTTCCAAAGCCACGCCGGATAATAATCGCGTTTCTCATATGTCAAAACAGGCGTTGACTTGGAACTATCTGATTCAACCTTACGATCACGTCATGTTTTTGTTGTTTTGGTACATTCTTACCAAACTGACAACAAATGAAAACAGTGCACGTATAATTCTTCAGTGGGCGGTAAGAAGGTCATAAGTCTGTTAACTTCCTATTTAAACTTGTGCATTTCTAGGACGTTTAATAGGGCCCATATATTATTATTATTATTATTATTATTATTATTATTAACGTGTAGCTTTAACCCTCCTTATCGTTTTTTACTAAACAGGAAGAAGAGCACAAGTTTCTGTATATTAAAATATTACTTGTCGCCATTTTACTGCCCACCAAAGAATTATCACCTGACTCACGTATAGGTACATAAACTTTTTAAAGGAGAACATCATGACTGTGGAGAGGAAGTACTAACATTACAATCATCATATTCATCAGTTTATGGACAAATCACTTCATGACAAACTAGTTTTACTCTGGATCATAGCTTGCACATAAACTACCGTTCTGCTAGTTCAATCCTTAGAGGCACGAGTATTTCACGTATTCATAGACTTCTCAGACCTATACACACACTGGCCAAAGTCAAATATCCACTGGCTTCTAACCGTAACACGTGTTACCACCACGACTTGTTTCCTTATTTATCACTGGCTTGCAGTCGTCAAATATGTGTTGAAACAGTTGTCGTCTAATACAGAAGGAGTAGTGAAGTATACATTATTGGCATTCAATCTGACCAAGAATCAATACGCGAAATAATCGTGCCTCTATCAATCCTTGTAAGTTGGTGATCTATTTTTATCGCTTGTCTTGATCCAATGAAAATATATGTGGTTTCCAACGAGGCGTACCGAGGACCGGGTAGTACGATTCGCGTATCAACAGATACGTTTTAATATTTCGCGTTACTGTCAAGCATTTCCATTTCAAATTATTTACTGCCGATAATAACGTGGTTACGAGTGTTTTTATAATATATGTTTTGGCTCGCATTACTGGAGCATAAAAATACTTTTAACTATTGCACATATTTAAACAGTGCTTCAGTAATATACAGAATAAATAAAGAAATTATAAACTCACAATACACACGGGAAATTCAAGTAACGAAATAAATAAAGCTAACGCCGATAAAATTTACCCTTGTGCCAGGCGTATTTAATCAGATCATTTATTTTGTAAACATGATTTCCAGGTCACATCATTCACAACTAAAGTATACAATAAATTTAAAACGTGATAATGGACAATAAAATACCCGTACAGAAGGTAAACTTTAAAACCACTACAATAGGCTAACGATTACAAATATAAACGGAAGTAGTTTATTACGTGATTGATATGTAATGTTATAGCCTAATTACAGCCTCTAATAAAAACAGTTAATTTGTTTTAAACATACTAGAACTAAAATTAAAACGTATATAAAACACAGCTATTTCTAACAGACTTCACATCATCGTTTCATCAATGCGCATTCTAAGCAAATTTAATTTTTATTTCGGTAAAAGGATAAACATGGCTCCCAACAGTATTTAATTAACCATAAATAACTGTACCTACACTTTCTAGCCTGTATCTGAAAAATATTTGCAACGCGAAATAACACTGTTAATATAAAACCACATATATACTAATTCACAAGACAAAACTGTAAATAACTTTCTTTCAACATGCAAAAACACTGACTGCCTGAGCTCCTCGCTGTGAATATGTGGGTGGAATGTCCAGTTTTCGGTTCCCTACTACAAATGAAATTATACTCGGACTGTGACCTAATATAAAATAATTTGTATTCAGACTGTGTCCTAATATAAAATAATTTATATTCAGACTGTGTCCTAACACAAAACTATTAATATTCAACCCGTTTCCTAATACAAATTAAATTATAATCGGATTGTTTCCTAATACAAACTAATTCATACTCAGATTATGTCCTAATAAAAATAAATTTGTACTCTGACAGTTTCCTAATATCATCTGACTAACCTAATATGAATACATTTATACTCAGGTTGTTTCCTAATATAAATGCATTTATACTCGGGCTGTTTCCTAACATATATGTTTTTACACTCGGACATTCTCCTGACATCTATGCCGATGTAAAACAGGCGATGTAAGGTACCAATAAATTATTATTCGACTACAGATAAACAATTACTGTTAGATACGTTAGGACTGTAGCAACTGAAATTTGATATGACAGCACGCGCTCAAACTCGACGTACACACAACCTTGAACAGTCGGGCTGGCACGCATAATCTACCCTCTCGTTACTGAGACGCGTGGAGTAAATAATGAAAATGCCGCAGCAAACATTACGGAAGTGAGGCCGCAATTAACGCGAGCAACATTGTTGTTTCGACATACCTGAGCTGAAAACAATATCTCAGATGAAAAAGTGATGAGTGTCGCACAATCAAAACAAGCTACACCACAAACATGGTCGTGTGGCCACAACACCAACATGAGAATCAGCTTTAAAAATTTCCCACCTCACTATGGCAAGAAATGTTTCCGGAAGCTGTAGAAAAGCTAAGACTCACAATACTTCCTTTTAAAAACAACTGCTTGGGTACCCTTAAATAAACGTTTTTTTTTTCCTCGTCTGCCTTATCTTTTCAAGAACAATGAATCAAGATCGAAGTTTTACACGTCCATGCTCGTTAGTCTCTGCTTACCTCTCTCTTTCGTTCATTCTCTCTATCTCGTGTGTGTGACAGAGAGGGTGGGAGAGACAGAGAGAGAGAGAAATGGAAATGAGAGAAAAACGTTTATGTAGTAAACAGTTTTGCCATCTTTCATACTTATCGACGAGTTACTATGTAATTTAAACTCTTAATATTGTGTTTTCCGACAATTATTTCTTCACCAGATGTTACAAAAATGTTGGTAATGTTAAGCCGTCTGACTTCAAAAACTAACAAACTCAAAGTTACGAAGTAAAGTTCCGCAAAAGTTACTTTCATATGAATCGTTCCACGAGAGGCATTTTACAAAGGAAAACATCCGGAATAAAATCAATCGAAGTCCGTTACAGAGTCTCGATTTCTCACATTTTATAGTCGTGGTGGTATCCAGACTTGTTTCTACTTCAGAAAATATGAAACCCTGAAACTATTGCAGCATTTAAATCGTGCACTCTTTTTAACGGTTTGTTAGAAGCTTAAGTATTGTAAGTGGTTTTGTTGCATGATCATTTACAAAGGTGTCAGAGCGACGGTGTCACCGGAACCTCTATATTCCACACGAGCGTGTGAAACCGAAACGACAGTAAAACGAAACAAAATATTTTCCAAATCCACAATGCAGATTTTCATGAAGGAGAGAATTTGAATACGTCAAGCAAGAAAGCGATGGCTCTACTACCTGCTAGGCAGTTATACGAGCGTTCCAGACGTCCAACTGCTACAGGGCCATAACCTCTGCAGTAAATGTATACACGCCCTCCCGCATTATTATTTTATAATGTCCATTACGCAGTACCAGGACTAAGTTATCACAAGCAGGTCACTAACGCTTCATTATTACTATAATTGGACGGCTTTTATATAAAACTAACCAAGCGACATATCCTTTAAATTAAGAAAACAGCTAGCAAAATTAAGTTGATTGTGTGGTGGTCAGTACATTGCTGAAGGTAGCACAGGACACGTGGCACTTGGTTCTATTTATGTAAGCAACATTTGAGGGTTTCTTATGTACTTGTAGTACATAACTCGATCAATCAAAAAAATGTCGTTTGGTTCCTTTTACATAAAAGTCGAGTCGATCTGTCCAACCTATATAAATTTTCACATCTGACTAATTTTGCTAATCTCGGTGCGGCCCACATTCCAATATAGGAAATTTAAGTTTTTTTTTATATATCTACTGAAAACTGTGAGCAGAAAAGTATTTCAATTAAAAAAAAAAACACTCGATAACAACTACTTAAAGATTTCTTTCCCCACATTTTAATACCACTAACAATACTTTCTTCGTCTCAATGCATAAAATGTTTGTTTTTGTCCGAGAGAGATATCGTGAGAGGTTGCACCCGCCAAGACACTGCGGTAGGCATCGCCCTGAATAATAACCTCTTTATTGACGCGAAGGTAGGTTCGCGACCTGCCACAAGACGACACGATGCGACGCGGGAGGGGCGGCGGATGTCGGCGACGGCGCGCGGGCGCGGGTCCAATTACTCCGTTTACTTGGGTTACACGAACTCCACCTTCCTCCCAAATCAATTACTGCAACTCGCCAACTTGTTTACGAATGTGTGCCGAAAATAAATTGCCACCAGCTCCCGAATACCACTCCCCTCTCTTCATCATCCCTTTCGTTGCGAAAAATTCACCGAAATCACCGGCTCTCAACATGCATGACACTGCGTAACTTTGAGCAAACATCCGCATGCTAAAAGTTTCCACTATAGCATCTTGATTACGCAAAGAGAATAAAAAAAAACCCTGATTTTTCGCCAACTCCTGAATACGGCACTTTATCACTGCATGCACCAAAAATGAGTTCATTTGAAACACGTAAACCAAAAAGTATACTATGAAGAAATATTACGGACTGCAAATATGTAAAACGTTTAGCATTATACAACATAAACATTATATTCAATTCATAAATATTTACATGGCATAAAAAGTGTGTTGTTGATTGCAAACTGGACGAAATGACCGACTTAATATTGGCCACAGATATTGGAATGAAAAGCAAGTAAACTTGATTCCACAACATGCCTGTACTCATCATGACATTTAATAAGTGCTAATTAGCTCGGTTAAGATCGTTACCACATCTACTGGGGCTACATATAAGACTGTGTTACTAACCGCAATACGGCAAAAAACTTTTCTCTCAGTCAAATGATACTACGTTTAGAGTAACAACTCAATCCGGATTGAACTACGAGTGGACTAAAGAATCTTGATTCAAATTTTACTTCAAACACTTTCCTACTGGTCAGAAGTAAGAGTGGAGTGAGTGATCCAGTCTAGTTGGCAAGGTGGACTGGAGTGTAGAATCCGGATTGAAATGTTTACTTTTAAACTCCATCGGATTGAACTGAACGAAGATGAAGCGGTCGCCATGTTGAATTATTTCTTTGGTTATGTTAAAGAGATTATAACTGACCCTGGCTAACTAAGTAAAACTCTTTGATATTGAAAAATAATGGGATGTGGAAAACAAATAAAAAATAAATATTCTGACGAATAAATTCAAAACATAATATCTAATAAATATTTACCAAGCGGTTTTTTGGCCGTCATATGTTCTGTAGTTCAATGTTTCGCGAATAGATCTCTCAATATACGGATTCAGTCCATGTTTACATGTCAATCCGGTTCGAAAATTTTACTGCAAACATATTTCAGTCCACTTTCATTTTAGGTTCGCTCCATATTGAATCTAGTCCAAGTTCAGTACATTCTGGAATTTTACTATAAAAGCACTAAATGTAAAGCATTATGCAGTAAATTAAATAAGCAACATTTGGTTCATTATTTTGGCTGAAAACATACAGCAGTACATCACACTTGTACAGTCAATGGTCAACTGCACATTCACTAGCAAAGCAAATACATCCACGGTTACATAAACAATAGTACCAACAAATGATTTGATCTTAAGTAAAACAAAACAACGCCGATTATAACTCATGCCTACTGTATTTGTACCATGAAAATATGCCATTGGGTAGCGAATTTCTACTTTGCTTGTAAGCGTACACATATCGGCCGAACAGAAACTATCAGAATTGCACAATGATCAATCATATAGTCTTAACTTTTATTAGTCGTGCGAGCGATATGAGAGTATTCTGAGGCGGTTATATCAAGTAACCTGCTGGAGGGTTAGGCAGGTTTCTCAGTTACGTGACAATGTTTTATCGATCACCAGGTCATATCCAAATGGCAACTCAGGGTTTTAAGACAGTGGTAATGTAAATCAAACAATTAATAACACCTGCAATATTTTATACACCTGTTAAATAGTTAACTAAGTTTAACTACTACAGCACATTTTGCAAGGTATATTACATAATATATCAGTATCGTGCTCTTTGCTTCGATATATTCAACACTGTGCATTCAGTTTCACTTTATAGCAATTTTCGTGGCCTAATGTTCACAATTTTTTTCCGCGCCAATCGGTAAGTTTCTTCTGCTAACAGCAGTTTATCCTGCTCTCGAGTAGGGAAACCCCAGGAGTAAACCGAGAACTTACTCTCGTAACTGACTGTGCGGTTAAAAACTTCAGTCGGATTACATATGGAACGCCTCGAGATCAAATTTAGTCCTAAATCTAAGCTCGTAACTAAATATATCATAACTTCCTTTGAATTCCCCAATGAGGTTACTCGCAAGTTGTAGAAGACATTCCCACAACTGAAATATACAGGATGTCCGCACCTTGTCATCTAGGCTAATATACCCTCAACTGCCAGTGTTTATAAAAACCTGAGGCTAAACATAAGTCTGTTATTTCTGAGGACAGAAGAATGAAAACTGTGTTTAATTAACTATAATCTCAGACAGCAAAAGGAGTTAATGATTACGTATGTGTGTATATGTGTATGTATTGATGTATGTAGGTATGTATGTATTGATGTAGGTATGTATGCACTGATGTATGCATTGATGTATGTATGGATGTATATATGTATGTACATATGTATGTATTGATGTATGTATATATGTATCTATGTATGTACGCAAAACTCCCTTACTTGATTACACTTACGAGTCAGTCAAAATTACTCAACAAGTTTAAGGCACGAGATAGCTTATGTGAAATTCAATTGACAAGCTTAACAGTCGTACACTCAATATACCGTCAAACAATTTGTTCGTCTGTTATAAGTAGAACAATCACAAAAAAATCTGTAAGCGGTATGTTTAAAAAAAATTAGTTCGTCTGACGACATTGCGATAAATGCTCAGACACGTGCAATTTCTCAAGGCGGTTTCCCTCTTTCAATAAGTTAAGTCTCGTGGGTTTCAAGATTTTATTGGCCTATGGTGTGTCGTAATTTTGCATCGAAAGTAAAGGAAACATGTTTTCCTCAGAGTTGATACACACCCTTACGCTTGCGTAAAGGTAAAGAAGTACTTTCATGACACAAGAAAACACTTCGAAGAAAACATCTTGCAGTATTTCACAATTTCCGCCGTTTTACGTTGAACTATCATGAAGCAAATGTCGTCTTACCCATCCCCAATCAATTAAAGTGGTAGTACTAGTATCCTACTTCACATACTGAGCTGTGCAGAGTTAAATCTACTATTTGCGACAATAAGTTTTTAAAACACGCTATATAAAGGTGTTTAGTAAAAACTTACACAGCAGAAGTATAACATGCTTTTCTTTCGCGTTAACTACAAATATCCTTTAAAGCAAATTTCCTATGAATGGTCACTCTAGGATACAACTGGCGCCCATGAAAGAATTCCCAAATAAGATATGTAGACTACGATGAACGCTTTAAACTGGAAATCGTGAATATTCACAGAGTTCAAGCAATTTTGCTGAAACTGCTCCATACGTAATATGTCGAAAAGTGCAGATTGTATCACAATTATTGACTGGGAGAAATAACTAACTGAAAAAAATAGAGAAATTTGTACTAAAATATACAAAAAAAATGTAACTTACACTTAATATAATTTTTGTTTACGCTGTGTCCGAAGTTCAAGAAATGCATTCAAAAAAATTAAAACATAGGCTGGTAACTACGTGAAATGAACCGACAACCGTTTACTTATTACGGTGATACATTAATTAACATCTACACAACAGCAAACTGTTAACTTTACTGCCTAGTGAGTATTATTTAGCTGTAGTTAACCACAGCTGTGTATAAGTTTGGCCGTGGTTTTTCTCAATAATAAACTGTTTGCAATAAAAATAAAGTAAGACTTTTACAAGCAATGTAACTTCATAGAGAGAACACAGCAAAACTGAAAATTACTAAAACTCAACTATAACACAAGGGATTAATCTCCTACGGTACAGAAAAGTGCAAATTATCAACACACATAATCCATTTAGAAATATGAGCAAACTCAAATTATTTGCTTCCTTGCTTTGGAAACCGTAGTCAACTATTGCATTTACACTAAGATCATGTGCAAAATACTAATATGACATTTTGATTACAGAAATAAACTGTCCTTTCAATTAGAATTTATTGGTTTGTGGACATACACCAATACTCATGTTTAGCTGATCGAACTTGCGTTGAATGAAAAAGTGCAAAAAAAAAAAAAAACAGAAAAAAAAAATGACAGAATTCCTCAGGGATTGCTTTTTTCTGTTTATTCTGTATGTTATATGCCCTTTTGTGTTTTTTTTTTTTTGCGCTTTGTCATTGAACAAAAGTTCGATCAGCAAAACATGAGCAATAGCGTATGTCCACAAACCAATACATTCTAATTGGAAATTCCTATTGCAATAAACTTTTAAAAATATCTTATCGTTAACAAATTATAGATTAAAGTAGAGCCCGAACATAAATTTTTTATGTTTTAAAAATTTTGGTACTTGTACGAAATATGGTTGTTTTGTAAACATGCAATGTGACTAATTTTTACTGTAATGAAAATTGTTTAGCTACAAAGTTTTTTTTAATAATGGCATTTCAAAGTTCACATTTGAATTAAACCGTTTTATGCGTTGAAGGAAAACCAACTGACTTCCCGAACTGAAATAATTCACGCTGAATAACGATGTCGTAGGCTACAAGGTATCCTATATAAAAACAAAAAACTAAGTATTTTCGTATAAAAATTGTTACAATTTGAAATGAAAAATGTAAAAACTTCAAGATTTTTCTAAAAAATACCAAAAAAAATTTTTTTTTTTTTTTGTTTTATATAGGTGTCCTTACAGCCTACAGCATCGTTTTTCTGTGTGAATCATTTCAGTTTGGTAAGTCAGTTGATTATCCTGTAATGCACAAAAGAATTTAATGCAAATTTGGAATATGACATGCCATTACAAAAAACTATTAAAGCTAAAAAATATATTAGGCCTACAGTAAAAATCACAATGTATGTCTACAAAACAAATCATAAATCTTAAATTATTGCAATAATAACAATTTTCTGTCAAGCGGATCAGTGTAGGTTGTACTTAAATAGCAAAATTAACTTATTCAACCTGTTGCCAAATCTGTTTCCTCACTTTTTGAATCTGTCTACAGTGACAAAACAAATTCGTCAGTGAAGGAACTTGCAATTTATTGAAACTGTTCAAATGCCACCGATTCTAATTTCAACTTGAAGCACCAACGCAATTGCTTGGAGAGGGAAATCAGTGACTTACATAACGTTTTCTTAATGAGGTAACTGAATATGGCAATCATTTTTACTGCAATAAATACTGTTGACAATTACTCCTAGGTTTTTTGTGCACGTGCATTCGAGTTAAAAGACGTCTTCATCTCGCACATGAGCGGTTTTGTACCGTGTCACGCGAGTTCGTTTCTATGCGAAACTGCTAAACTTCCTCCCACTGTCTTTAATTATATAAAAAATTTAATATGACTAGCGATTTTTAACAAGGCCCATCTATTAGTAGAGTAAGGGTCTCTGAAAATTAATAATAACTGTTTTCTTTTTGTACAATGGTCTGCTTTGAAAAATGTTCAATCATATTCGTAAATAAGAAACAAAAAAAGCATTAGTTTTGACATTTACGCTGTACTTTTCACACATACAATTATAAGGTCACCACTTAACGTCCATAGAATTAACACTACTACAAAAACAATGCGCGCGAATGTAGCGCTCCGCACATAAATGTATTATACTGAAGCGCATACCAGTGTCACCCATATTGCATTCATTTTTGTTGCCTGAAGCTGGTAGAAGAAGCATCAAGTGTAAAGGTAAAGGTCTCTTTCAGGAAGCCGCCTAACTACGCTGCCGCCGTGTTAGGAACAAGAGTTTTTTTTTTTTTTTTAATTTCGCAAAATGCAGCTAGGTATATCTACGAAAAATTAACTATAAAACATTCCAGTAGTTAACGAAATAATACTACTAACACAAGATGTATTAGTATATACACTTCTGAAGTCCTCTACATTGTCAATAACGCCTCAACATTGTCAGAAACTGTTTCACGGGCACCTGCAAACAAAAACACTGCTACAGGCATACATTGGACTTTCCAATAAAATAATATGTTCGCCACTTGAAGTCACATATTAAAAGCTGTAGGACGGAAAGCCTGTAGGCAGGTTCAGTAACTTGCCCAAAGGGGCGATGACACACTTGATGCACGTGGCAATGTCTCCGTTATTGTTTTAGAACTTAGATCACGTGGTTAATATCGCCAACGTTCTTAACGCATAACAATAACTGAGGAGACTTCCTGATTGAATTAGTTTTTTTCAGTATTGATTTTTGTTATGGGTGATCAATAAATCCGTGAACGGGGGACAAAGACGTGAAAGCCGCTCACTCGACTAGGGAGGCGGCATATATAATTAATCCGAAGCGGGGGCGGGCGGCCGTGTGAACCGCACCCAGACCGGGCGTCTCGTTAGCGCGAGGCCAGCCAGCGACTGCCGGCTGGGTGGGAGCAGGTACAGGGAAGAGTAGATGCTACGAGACCTAGGATATATGAGGGGCGGCGAGGGGGAGGCGGCGTGCATTGTTTCACGCACGCGATCTTCTCATCTCTCATTCCGCCTCCTCCTCTCCGCGTGGCCGGTTACCCGCGGGCCGCCGCGCCGTTGTCCGCAGCTCGTTGCAGCTCACCACACTCGTGCAGCAGTTGCAGCCTGGGCGGAGGGGGTGCGGCAACAGCTGATTCAGCCGCGACCCTTACTTGTCTACTGTTATGCAATGAAGATTCAAAACACGCTTCAATTAATATGCAGCGAAGAGACTTAGGTCAGCACTCAAGGGTGTTCAGGTGGGAAAACTTACAATTTTATATTAGTATGAAACAGGGTTAGTTTTACATGCGTTACTTGGGAGTACATTTTCCTGCTACGAAAAAAAATTTAGCGTTACCAGTTTTCCCATAGCGGCATTTCAAAGTCAAAATTTGCATATTTTACTTCATATAAATCTTGAAAACTAATAAACATAATGAAATAAAATTTTTCACATAGTAACTAAATGTCCAGAGCTATTGCTTGACGTATGTAAGAACCCATTACAAAAAAAAAACTGTGTTAAAAAAATTCTAAAAGTTACGAATTTTTTGTTATTTTTAGCAATTTTTTTCAAAACAGAAAAATATTTCATAATGGGTATTTATATACTTCAAACCGTATACCGTGACATATAGTTTCGATGTTTTTAATTTTATTTCATTACGTTCTCTGTTTTTAAGTTTTTAATTAAGTAAAAATATGCAAACATTGACTTTGAAATGCCATTATGCAAAAACTAGTTGAGCCATTTTTTTTTTTCGTAAGAGGAACATGTACTCTCAAGTAATGTCTACAAAACTAAAAGTATAATTTTTCTACAGTTGAACACTCTTAAGGGCGCCGCCTACCCGCGTGTGAGAGGCTCAAAAGCGACGGAGCGATAAGGTCGAACTTGAAGCGCGCATCAAATGTCGTATCGTCTCAACGAGCCAAGCGCTGAACTAGCGTGCAAGGTTCCCGCCGAACTGTTTTTACTATGGGACATTAAGCGGTGACCATATAATTTTATTGGTGGAAAAGTCTGCACGTAAGTTAAGTGCAGGTGGCAATCTGAGTTTCATGTACACCCGGTTAGTACATTTTGAAGTACGGAAGTCTGAAAAGACCGTTTTTAGCCATTTGGGGGCTTAGAAACGGTGATTTTAATGAGCGTGGCGTCTTAACAATGAGGTTCCGACCTCGTCTGAAGTTTGTTTTCTTTTCTTACGTTGGCACAATGGGCACACGTGGAATATTTTCGTAGAAAACAGTATTCATGAACACGCTGCAGCGCATTTGAAGCGTTGGGTAGGCGGCCGCCTTAATATCTAGGTCTTAGCGCTGGTGAGGGGTGACAACGTATGAAGCAGCGCCGGAATGAAGGGGCGGGGGAAACGGAAGACACCCGAGAAAAACCTGCCGACTAGCGGCATCATCCGGCACGATTCTCACATGCGAATATCCAGGGACCGTCCCCGCGGGAATCGAACCCGGGTCGCCTTGGAGGGAGGCGAGTTCTTCAACCACTGCGCCAAACCACGGACTCCAAATAAATATGCAACAAAATATCTTTGACGTCTAGAGGAATATGGCGAAACGCAATGATAACTGATATGAGTATTAATAGGTTACATTTACAGGCATGACTCTTCAGTAACTCGCAATACTCGGAATTAACTTACAAATGTACTTTCCACAATCCCCGCCCATCCTTTGCCAAGAGACCAGAACAAATATCGTAGGAGGACAATATGAAAACTACAGACTTTTAGTATTGTTGAAGTGCGAGACGTGTTACTAACGCTGTAAACTGAAAACACTAGTAAAACGCGAAACCGTTATTTTGGTAATGAGCAATTTAGATATGTTAAGACGGCCTTCCTCTTGAGCTTGCGTAACATGTAGCTGAATGTATAAAACAGCAAACCCGGTATTAATTTAGTGTGATTATTATGCCTTACTAACCAAACGAACCATTCGGAAATGAACATAAAATACTAAATAACGTGATTAGTGCACAAGAAACTAGACTTTATAAAATCCGTAAAAAACAAATATATGCAAACTATTAATAGTTTTAAGTTTAAGTACAAGTTGTGTGCCCTAAATGCGTTTGGCATAAACTGAAGGATAATCACATTTAGGGCAAACGCTTTAAGGGTAAACAATGCTAGGGTTAACGCCTGTAGACGTGGACATAAATGATAATATAGAGAAGACAAATTTTTTGGGCAAAGAAAAAAACCGACAGCACAGAAAATAATTTTAGGGCAAACGACTTCAGAGTAAACGGCAGTGCAGGAAACACGTTTAGGGCAAACAACGGTAGAAATTATTACATATTCTCAAGATTTTCTGATTTATTACCAACAGTTACATTTTATCTAACATCTGAATCACAGACTGCCATGTAAATTAACCAAGCCTAAAAAAGCCTAACCTAACCTTCCCTAACCTAATTCTAGAGAAGATAAACTTGCAGGGCAAAGTTTTTAGGGCAAACGACGCGCTCTCCAAAGTTTAACTTATCAAATTAATCACCAAAAGAAGAAGACTATATTACTAAATCAAGATTACATTTCAATGTAAGTCTATGTCTAACCTACATCTAAAACTTAAACTGCTCAAAGAGCAATGTGTTACTGCAGAAGAAACAGCGCTTATACTGGCGGGAACTGGCATCAAAATTTCATTTTCTTAAGACTTTTCAATATTGTCGTGGCAGGATATTTGGCCAGGTGCCGCAGACAGCTCGCCTGCGCTAGCAAACAAGAAACGCGTCAAACCGGTAAACACTGCCGTCGCTGTATAATTGTCCAGCGAGTGGCGTTCCGCTGAATCGCAAATCACCGGCTGCGACTAAACTCGTTTGTAAACCGTTTCGTCGGAGGAGGCTTCGCGGCGAGCCGTCATTGCCTCGTAATTTACGACGGCGATAACTTCCATGCAAAATTTGGGACTCAACCCCATGACTTAGAAGTGTCTTCAACTCGCGGCACTAAAATTGCACATGAGCAAAAAAACTACACAAGTTGGTTAGACGTATTAGAATAAAAAGCTGCTGTCCCTAATTAATACGGGGATGGGGCACGCCCGACGTTTAGGCTGGTATTCATAGTCATATTTGAGAGGAAAGTGCACGCCACGATCTCACATGTTGGCGTCACAAGCTCACTCAAAGTTGGGATAGGTCCGGACCTATCCTATCCGGCTCGCAACCGCAAACTGCTATCGAACTTAGACCAGATGTCCGATACATAGGTCCATGACCTTTTCGCGAAAAGAATTTTGCCCCATTTGTTTCAGTGACTCACGTGCACATCGGCAGTTCTGTTTCAAGGTTATTGGCAGCGTGTCTTTGTCCAGACACGTTTCTCTTTTGACTGCACCAATCAGAATAAGATTATTGTGAGTCTGTACGTCTATAATTTGCCAAGGCCAGTGAGAGTAAAATCATCCAACCACAGACGATATAGCAGAGCTGCAGGTGTGCACATGACGCATTGGAACCAAATGTTGCAAAAATCTTTTCGCCATAAAATCGTGGCTCTACCAATCAGTGACTATGAAGCAGAACTGCAGATCTGCACGTAAGACACTGAAACAAACTGAGGAATAATTCTTTTCGCGAAAAGTTCGTGACCCCACGGTGATACTCCACAGATAACTGTGCTCTTTGCTTTGATAATACGTCACTTAAAATTTGATGGCATTATTAATAATATTTTATAGCTTTCTAATTACATCGTAATAATTACTTTCCGATGTTTCGTACGAAGACTGCGATTCAATTTGAACGTTGATAAGCACTCCGGGTGAAACATATACATGTATATCCGCTATTTTATCTTCATCACCAGACTCGCAAACGCTGCGTATAAGCTAGACAAGCAAAATTCGACCACGAATGTGCTAAGTATCTCAAGAGTTGTTTACGAGAGCGCGTACTTTTGTCCAGTTCTTATCCGCGAACAGTTTGCGGGCTTGTTAAACGTGGATGCTTACAAATGTCCCCCTTACTCTCTTCTTTAAATAATGGGAACCATTGTCCCTTCTTCCGACGTCTGCAGAATCCAGCACACCATCGCAGCGATAAATTGTAATCAGCACGAGTGTTACCATGCAGCTCCGGGGACAAATATGATCGCAGGCATGCTGGTCGGGGTTGTTTGAATATCTAATTGGCATGCTAACAACATACTGAGAATCACCTTGTGCAACAGCGGCGCAAGTCGCCTGCTTGAAACTAAGGTGCCGGAATGCCACACTAAACGCGCAGACTCCTTCCCATTACCCAAGAACACCTCGCATTTTACGATCACGTGCAGCTTCGGATGAAGCGGAACTGTAAAGGATTGCCCCAGGTTTTGTAGACCGCCTTTGAACGACCATGCCGTCGTTACGCTAAGGAATCAAACTGTCTCTGAAATTTACTGGTGTCTATAAAGAAAGACAGCTGAGGATAATTTTTGCAGTACCGTAAAACATACTTGATGACAACTTCAGATTCCGCAGAAATAAAAGTGCCAAGCACACACATCGCGGCTTCCTCTCGGACACTGAGGCAGGTCAGGTAAAGAAATTATTAGTTACATTTAGTTATGAGATAGTAAGGCGAAAAGTTTCATTTTCTTCACGACATTCCTTAAGAAAAAATGTTTCTGAAATTTCAGTATCACAAGAAGTAAAGACGTCAGAAAACTATTTGAATTACTTCATTCCTTTCTCTTAAAAAATAACTGAAAAACTAATCTCTTCATTGCGCGGCAATGCATGTTAGTCTATGTTATACACCACACATTCATACACTCGCAAATCATGCACAAATATAGGCCCTACACAGAAACTTAAATTTCTGTGGGTTTAAAATAATTGTAAATGTCGAAGTATAAGTGTAGCATAAATTAATATGTTAATGTTCAGTCTCATTTCACGTCAAATCAAAATTACTCAATTATATGCTTGAAGGCAATTAGCGAGCATACAACTCAGGGTTGCCATCACAATAATCACCACTGTTTACACTCATAAAATCATTCATTTGCAGGCTTCATCGTAGGCTTTCGTTGCCGGAATCAAAAATCACGGCTTCTGTATTGAGACTACATCCAATGTTCGGTTTCTTCCGACGTTTCGGTAATACTTGTCGTTGCCATCATCAGGGTTGTACTGAGGTCGAGCTATTCGGATGTCCTATTGGAATTGCCCGCCAATCGCGGTCCAGCTGTGCACACATCGCACTCCTGCCATATGTCAATAGAACAACCGAAAGAATACCTAAGCTACTCCAGAAACAGAATATCATAACCATTCAGCTGCCAATAACCAAACTAAAGTCTTTTCTTAGAAACATCAAAGACAAAGAACCGCACAGAAACTGGTCTGGCATCTACAAAGTAACTTGTTCATGCGAAAAAGTCTACACTGGACAGACACGACGAAGAATTTCTATCCGACTCAAAGAACACCTAGCAGACATCAAGTAAATTGAGACAGATCAGCAATAGCCCAACACTACAAGGAAATAGGATATTGCATAATTTTTAACAAGTCTGAGCAGTTTGGAAACATCTCCAATTACAAACACAAAATTATCAGAGAAGCAATTGAAATAAGGAAACACCCTAACAATCTTAATAGAGAAGATAGATATAAACTCAATAAAATTTGGAATCCTGTGCTCAAAACTCTCAACAAACTAAACTGCATTCACAACAGAAGAATAACATGAACACACGGTGCACCAATGAGGAACAAAATTGCTTCTGATTGGCCAGAATGCTCAGCCAATCATAGCATAGCTGGGCTGCGATTGACTGGCACATCCAGTATATATTGGGCATCTGAACAGAACATCCGCCGTGGCCTCAATCCAGAAGGCGAGATAGTTATCCTTATTCGCCAAACATTGACTAGCCACACAAACAAAAAATTATATTTAAAACATAGGCCTACTATTTCTGTAGCAAATGGTTTCCATCGTTTGCGGCACATTTTTGTTTTGCAGAAATAACTGGGTCTAAAGTCACGACTACGACAGTCAAGTTGTCAGCTATTGTTAAAGAATGTCCTTGCGATATTTCAATAATTGTTACTTCCCGCATTGTTAGAGCCGGTCAACAACGCCCTTGTCCTCGAAGAATGAAGAATCAGAAGGGGATCAACTGACACAGTTGTATCCCTAATTTTCACAGAAAATGTCATGGTTACTGCGATCCGGGTTCGATTCCCGGTGGGGTCGGCCCACAGATATCCCACCACCCCCTGATTCCGAAGATGCTCTATTCTCATATGTCACCCCTCATCAGCGCTGAAGACACAGATGATAAGTGCTGGCCAAAACCTCTTCACTTCACGGTCACAGAATCTTAGTTTTAAGTATTTCTAGATTTTACCATCGACTTTCGACTCTCCCTTTTTACCCACATTATGGGTTTTGTAACTGTTAACACTTTCGTTTCCCACAGTGACAGATGCTACAGATATTAAAAGCTTCGTTTCTGGAAATGAAGAACGTAACCACACATAATCGGAAATTTTGCTAACATTTTCGCCATCTTTCAATACGATACTGTCTAATTTATATGTACATGACATTTGAAAGAAGATTTCAACATTACAAACCACATCAGCTGCGGGCAGAGAGAGGATATACTTGGACATCACACATTCGATCATTCTTTGAGACTGTGTTAAACCACCTGTACTTTACTTGAACTTCATTAGTATCTGTTCAGTAGTGATGTCACTGCACACTCCAGCCCAATACTTTTCAGTTCGTCGAATGGTTAAGAGATTTTCAGTGGAGAATTTTTTTTCTTATATTCTGTACAATACACTCTTGATTTCATTTCTAATGTGTATTGCAGATAATTACGACACGATGGTTTTAGCTAATTATGTAACTAACGAAATTATGGTCAACTTTTTGTAGTCGAAAACGTAAAATTTCTTTCTTTAATAACATTAGCCATCATTTCAAAAATTATTTAAAAAAAAAAAACTGCCTTTGATATCTGCTCTCGTTTAAGCTTTAAAAAACTATTATCGCAAAAACAGTATAAACAAGAGCGCATGGCCTTAAAAACCATGTATCGTACGGAATAAATGGTCACTGACCATTTTTGTAGGAAACATTACGTAGATATTTTTTCTAGGAACATATTTTGGGGGGGGGGGATAATAGTAATAATAATTAAAAAAAACTGAAATTATAGTTTTCGGCTGCAATTTATTCAATATGGCAGTGTAAGTTCTAGTCGGATTGGTCAGGACTTTCAGTATGTTGAAGAGCAACGTCTTCTAACTACGTCTGTCATAATTCAGCTTCTGGTGAATTTTTTCCAATATAATACGAAGTGATTTAAAGTTACATAACTATACCTACCTAGTGAGGTAGTTCTCAAGTAAACATACATAGAAAAATTAATTCGTCAGTTAAGCAAGAACTTAAATTTCGATGTAGTCATTTACGAATAGTAAGCAACACAGCCTTTCAATGATTCCCGTATCGAATGAAATGCGTGGAGCAACCTGACCTAACACTACCTAACAAGCGATAACTATACAGTTCAAACGTTAACGATAAAAAAAAATCTCTTCCGAGAACAGAAAAAGTGCGAAATTACCGCGCATATTCTTATATTATGCAATCACAGCCCCGACGTGCAATTGAAGGTGCCTTCAAACAACCGCGAATAACTTGAGATAGTTGAACGCGGGGTATCAGAGGATATAGATGCCGATGCGAGAACAAGACGGTGCAAGACGCAGGGCAGGAACAACGCGTTAGCGCGATGTTTCCCGTCGCTAGCAATCACCGGGTTGGGAGCGCAAACGAACGCTACACCAACACCCCACTACACCACCCCCCCCCCTCCCGCCTTCCACCACCGACCGTTGGGTTCCGAGCGGGGCGCCGACATTGTGAGGGTAATTGCAAACATCTCCCGACCATCTTGGCAATTTCCTCCAGTGCCTACCCCCCTCCCATGGCCAAGTATCCCGGCTGAAATGCAAATTAAATTACCAGGCTCGGCACTGCTACCTTAACCCACCCCCACGTCTTCGGGCTCCTTCGCTCAGGGAGCGAGGCCACTAGGAGAGTTTCCCGGCATGCTAATGCAGCCCTCATCCTAACCCATACTACCCCCCCCCCTAACTTCTCTCTCATGCCTCTTCCAATTCCGCGTGACTACCCGCTTCTGTTATAATAACCATGCAATGGTGAATTTGCTGTGAGGCCAGCAACAGTTTAACCCAATATATGTTCACACAAAACATTATGTAAAAATTACAAGGAACTTCTTTGTACTTTTAGAAAGCTTTGTAAAAGTACAAAGATTCCCCTTGTGAAAATACTGAGAAGTTACAAGAATTTTTTTCGTTATGGAAATTTGTAGTTAACCAATTACGGGCTTACTGTAAATGTTGTAGATATACACAAAATTTATCTTCTGGTATGTATTCTGCTGTAATAAAGTCAATATTAATTTTATTAAGTGCTACAAAATTTAAAGATAAATTTAGTTACTGATATGTACAACGAATCTATACAAATAAAAAACACCAAATACGACGTAAGTATCGATGGTCTAGGGGCAAGGTGCGCGGCATGAAGCGCAAGGATGAAGATTCGAATCCTGGTGGGTCAACCATTTTTTTTTTAAATACGCTAACATTTTTTACAGCTATTCCATAAATAAATTCATTTTTATGATCACAGTAATATAAATAAATCAAATTTAACTATTCATAATTTCAAGTACAAAGACAAAAATATATCTTGTATTTTTTTTTTTTTTTTTAATAGCAACATTCGTAGTTTTCCAAGGAATATCTTTGGCAGCTGGGCTTCTAAGGTCTTCCCCTTGTAAAAATACAACCACTTTGATAGCGTGTAAAGTTTTTTTACTAGATAACTGGCTAATACACTATGATTTACACTTCCAGAATGTCTATAGCTAGCAGAGGAACGGTTGGGTGTTCATAAATTCTATCACAAAGATAAACAGTACTCACAGGGTACCGTGGGGGTTGATAGTTACACACAAACAGGATGACACAATGCGTGGAAGCGAGTTTTACTACTTGCGTACCTTTAAGTTTAATATGTAACAAGTTCTAATTAGTTACATAATTTTTGAAAATACCAATGACCGTCGGCACACTGAAACACATCACTCACTCCAAACATAACAGCATTAATTTGTGCAGAAGCCAACATGACGACGTTACAAAACACTTGAGTGCACTGTACCATGGTGGCCAACATGAAAATAATGACTCAAAACTCTAAATTCCCTAAATAATGAACCGACAACTAATGCCCTGAAAGAGATGCAAAAGGAACATCACCTAGTTAATAACACGACACATAGCCTTCGAAACTACTTCTGTCGTGTCTTTGGTAAAGTAACTGTAATTTACATAACAATGTCCACTGTTTTTGTTACTGTGTTTCATCACACCCAACAGTCGCAGTTATATAATGTTATAATATACTGTTTTCTATTCTGGGTTGACGTGTTGACACACCTTGTGTATAGTATTTTACTACCATCCCCATTAAATCGGTATTTTTCTTGTCGTTAATCCCCATATCCTTTTATAACCTTCAACACGAGCACGTCTGAGACATAAACCCTCCACTTTTATATTTTCAACACACCCGTTATTTTATTACATTTAAGTTACTTACCGACAAAGTCTACATTAAAAAACTATAAAAGTAATAAAACAGAACGGTGTCAAATTTATGGAGGCCATATTTCTCT
Organism: Medauroidea extradentata; assembly: GCA_003012365.1. NCBI lineage: Eukaryota > Metazoa > Arthropoda > Insecta > Phasmatodea > Phasmatidae > Medauroidea > Medauroidea extradentata. The sequence goes on from PNEQ01043951.1 coordinate 36,578, forward strand.
TAAGATTTAACCGGTGCTTATCTTTTGTTTAACAGTGTGCATCAAACGTTCGATTTAATTACCACCGGCAGTTTACATCATTCAGTCGTTAAACTTCAGCAGTGATGCTCGGTATAGCGGCGATGTTTGGAACATGGTTCGCGCGCTGAAGACTGGTTCCTTCGTTGCTCCCTTCACATCGTAACTGACCAGACTCAAGGTAAACTGTGTGCGTCACAGCGCCGCCAACATAATTTTGCTCGGAACGAGCTGTAGAAAGCGAGATATGCGGCGGAGTGACCTGCCGCATTCATTCATCTGCGTGTGGCGTAGAGTAGACGGCAAACTTACAAGGCACTCGGAAAAAATTTATCTCGGCCGGCAGGTAGCATGTGTGCCTTGCGCACAACGCAACTTGGATATTGGTGCACTTCATTTTTAAATTGTTGATATCGTGCACATTTAATGTATAAACCAATTTTAAGTTGCACAACGTTTATATAAATTATTTTGGTAGTATTATTTGAATTAAGCTCCATCGAAAATTTCTAATGACAACTACAAAAGCGGAAAGTTTTAACATTAATCTGACTGTTTCTGATGGTAGTTAAGGAGTTGACTACTAGTGATATGATCTATGGAACCACATTTAAAATGACGTTTTCAAGGACACAAGTGTGCGTCGTACAAGACCAACATAAAATCGATAACATAATTTAGTTGTGTACAGTAAATAGTTATTGATTACATTTTCTTTCGTGCCCAAATCAAATTAAATTTCGCCAGTAGTAGGGACAGTTATGGTTTTATTAGTTGCAACCAGAAGATCTTATTTTGAAGAATTGTCTCTCATTAAAGGACATATCAGCAGGTGTTCTGGCTCTTGAAACATGCCACAGTCACAGAGATCATCGTTTTTAACAAGCATATTCCATTTCTTGAGGTTGGTCTTACAGTGCGGAATTCCTGTCCTCAATCTGTTCAATGTTTTTCAAATTCCATACAAGTTATGACCAAGAGCCATTTTCTCTGAGAGCGGGACGATAGGCTCCTTGATCTCTGTCTTCCATACCTTCACACGGGAAACTTCTTGCGAATATTCCAGAGCATCCACTCATATAAAATAATGTAAAACTTGAGGTAAGGTAAGTGGGCGTCTCTTCAACAGCGAGGTCGTTAGAGACGACGTAACACAACTTGGTACAATGACAGGAGCTAGGAGAGGAGTCGGCCATAGCCTTTGTTAAAGAATCATCTCTGGATTCACCTGGAGCGATTTTGAGAAACCATGGAAAACCGAATCAGGGTTTCCGGAGCCGGATATCGTACCAGGAGCCTCCCGAATGCGAGTTCAATAGTTGCGCCACCACGCTCGGTAAAACCCAAGTAATTAAAAAAAAAACTATTAGTAAGCGTACTAAACGAACACGACCAAGAAGGTTAACAATTTGTTTCAACCAGGCAAATAAACTACCCACATACTTACGCGTTTAATTTACATTTGCATATTTCAGTTAATCATCGTCCGTGCTCATTAGGTACGTCGACAGCGGAATCACGTTATTCTCGAAGGTAAAACTACGTATTTGTAAACAGTTAATAGAAGCGAGGGGCTGGTGAGAAGACGGACAGAGGGCAGGTAGGCCGGCTAGCACTGCGGCATTACCATACCTAGTGGTCGCGGTGGGGTATCGGGCGACTGCAATTAGTGGCCGGCTAATTTACGGCGAGTGGCCACGGCCGAGAAGGCAGGCCAGATGGTATCCAGGAGCAACCACTACGAGGTACACACTCTGCACATACGTTTGTTCCCCGTGGCCGCCAAGCACCACACTGCTCAGTTTTAAACACTGCTACTTGAGAGCCGCCTACCCGCGCGAGAGGCTTAAAAGCGACGGAGCGGTAAGGCCGAGCTTGAAGCGCGCATCAAATACCACGTCGCCTCAACGAGCCAAGCGCAGAACTAGCGTGCAAGCTCCCCACCGAACGGTTTTTACTATGGGACATTAAGCGGTGACTATATAATTTTATTGGTGGAAAGTCTGCAACTAAGTTCAGTGCAGGCGGTGATCTGAGTTTTACATACATCCGGTTAATAAATTTCGAAGGTCGGAAGTCTGGAAAGGCTGTTTTTAGTCATGTTTGATGGCTTAGAAACAGTGTTTTTAATTAGTATGGCGTCTTAACAATGAGGTTCCGACCTTGTCTGAAGTTTGTTTTCTTTTCGTACGTTGGCACAATGGGCACACATGGAATATTTTCGTAGAAAAAACCTGTTTACGAACACACTGCAACGCATTTGAAGCGTAAGGTAGGCAGCCGCCTTAAGGTGGCCGTCTGCCCAGGCCGCCGAGCGATGGGCAGAGCTTCGGCCGTTACCAGATTATTGGAAAACTGCTCAACGCACATGAGTGACATCTACTTAGGAACAGCATTTAAAGAACGTTACACGTGTGTGTCTACTTATTTCAGGTTCACAACTCATCACAGCATATTTTGTAACTGGCGAAAATGGGAGATTTTGCTGTCTTTTTAGGTATGTCAATCTTGGCACAGAACGATCTAAATGATATAGCCGTGTATAATAAACTCAGGGTGGCCACTCATCGCAACAAAGAAACTTCCCGGATTTTCCCTGATTTCCCTGACAGAAAACCAAAAATTTCCATGATTTTCACAAGTATGAACACAATATTTTTGGCATTTTATTCAACATGTTTTTCAATAAAAGTAAAAGTGCTTTCTGACACTACTGCCTGTGAACTTGACAAAACATTCAGCAGAATTTAATACCGAACTTGACAATTAGAGTATAACCACACATACATAACGGTAATTTTTTTTTTAACATAACAACTATAATGCTCCCAAAACTCCATTATTTTCCTTCCTATGACTTTTGCGGAAGCTCAAAATTAGTGAGGCAAGTAAATTCCCTGAAATTTCTCAGATGGACTGAAAATCCCCTGAAATTTCCCTGATATTTCCAGGTGGCCACAATTTCCCTGATAGTTCCAGGTTTTTCAGGTGAGTGGCCACAATGTTTATATTTAATATTACGTCATAAAATAAAAGGGTCACCACTGAATGTCTCAGAGAAGCGAGTTGTTGGCGAGAAGACTACACGCCAGTTCAGTGACTTGCGTCTAGAGGCTAGGATGCTGCGTGATGCTGTCTCGTGCTCACAGCTTCAAGGCCTCCAGCGCGCAACGTTCACGAAGACTGTCGCCTCAACTCTAATACGATAAACGAATTCTTACAGAAGAAAGACGAAGTTGACGCAATCCAGAGTGACAATATTTATTTATTTCGTCGCTCTTCGTGCCCTCAAAAAGCACAAGATCTTAGTGAAGGTACACAGGCGAAAGGAGGTAAGAGTTATCCATGGCTAGTTCAAGGAATGATTCCAGCACTTGCCCATAGTGATTTCGTAAAACACTGCAAAACTGAAATCAGGATGACCGGAGCCGGGGATCGAACCCGGGTCCTCGACGAAAGACAGCAATCGTAAAATCGTATCGAGGTTACTTGAAAGAAAAGTACTATATTGATTAATTTTTCTAGACGACAATTCACGCGATTTTACCTGGTTAATTAACAAACTACATTGCTGATTCAACTAACTGTCCGAAACCACGTAACTATTAGGTTAGAATAATAATAAGAAACTATTTCCAACAAAAACAGTTAGGTGATTTTATGATATATGCTCTCCTTCAGATTCGGAAAAACAATTACCGCAAAAGCAGTAGTAATGGATC